>APFE031414361.1:40784-54929 GCA_000404065.3 Pinus taeda | reverse complement strand
TTTCTCTTGACCACTTGATTTTCTTGCCCTTTGATTATTCTTTTAGGGCATACCCTCTTTTCATTTTTTATTTTTTTTGTAGTATGTACACAAAATATGGAACCTTTACAGCCTGCAACGATGAACATATTTGGCCCTTCCACTGTCAATCATGGAAGATGAAACCTATTGGTATAGGAACCTAACACGACTGATAATTTCCATTTACTACAGAAGTTTGCACAGACCCTTCAGTATTTGTTTTGAAATTTCTGTAAATCTGTAGGTCATGATGAACGCCATTATAGAAGTTATGAATTGATGAAGGATAGAACCCGTTATCACCAAAAAATTGATCATCTAGCCTAATTTACTAGATGGATCGAAGTACACCATGTAAAGCCAATTTTACCATAGTAAAATTTCTTTCACTCTAAGAAATTACTTAATAAACCACCTTTGTTAAGTAATTTATAATTAAACCCATGAAGAATAATTAGATAAATCACTATTTATTTGATTTTCTTCTAGGAATAATTAATTAAACCATTGTTCAATTATTATTCCTTATTATGTTTGACCTAATCATGAAAAATAAACAGATAAATCGTTAATTATCTTATTTTTCTCTAAGAATAATTAATTAATCACTAATTAATTATTATTCTTTGTCAAATTTAACTAAATCCCCTAGGAATAATTAAATAAATCCTTATTTATTTATTATTCCTTAACCAATTCCTTGTGAAGATAAATAAATCATTTATTTATTTATTATTTCTAAATTAAAGTTTAAATACTTTTTCTCTACTAACCAAATATAATAAAATATTCCAAGTGGTTATTTCAAGAATGGGGTTAATAATATTTTATTATTGCTCAGTATTCGAGGATAACTCAATATTTTTGTTATAAATAGGAGGGTTTTCCATTCATTATTCACTTTTGATTATTTTTCATTGTTGCACTCACTGTTGTAACTCTGATTGTTTTCATTGTCGCACACCATATTTTTGTTGGGTTTACACATTATAGAGGAGAGAGACTCTACACAAGCTGAAGATGTTTGAGGATAACCAAGAACCATACCATAGAGGGGGGGACTAGTGACACTTATTTGTTCCCTTCATAGGTGTTATAATAAAATATATTCTTTGTATATATGGTTTCCATTGGATGATTGGAGTTATTACTATTTCTTTTTGTTGTTTAACTTGTAGCATAGATCAGAATTTTGGAAGGTTTGGTTTCTATCAGTTGCTGCAGATCTTCAACGTTAAGCAGCCACTTATATTGTTGAGATTGTTTGTCATCCACAATCTTAAGTGGGTTCTTTTCGTACTTCTTTGAGAAGAAAACACTACAACATAATCCTTACCTATCGAATGCAGGTAGAAAATCAGCCTCGAGATCAGGGTGCAGGACCAACGCGCAAAGGATTCCAAGATGGAGGATGAGGAAGAAGGGATGAAATTGGTCAAGGATGTGGGTGGGCAGATAATTTTCTATATCCATGGCGAAGCAAGACTCTTCGCGCGAGATTGCACAAACCCCACACATTTGTCATGTTAGTATTGCAGACAGTTTGACCATGTGATGAAGAATGTCAGATTCTTATGGAAAATATGCAAGAGAAGAAGGCGCAACCCTAGCAACCTACGCAAATGATGAGGGCAGAGCCTCGCGAAGAATATCAGAACCTAAATATAGTAACAAGGAGCGGTATGAAAATTGATGCAGATAAGGGTAAGCAACCTAAGATTGATGGGTGGGTGCGCAAGGCTGCTGAGAAAGAAATAGACTTTGACCTTAATCACGCTAAAAATACCTTCATGGAAGAAAATAATAACTTCACTGAGGCCTCCACCTCAAGTAGTAAGGATAAAATGTCGGAAACGAGTACCACACAAGAGGTAGACCCTTCAATATTAGCTACTTTTCTAGAGACCTGTATGAAGTTACTACACGACAAGAAAGAAGTAGAAGGATTGCAAGAGCTAATCGACAAGTGCGAAAATAAAGAAAAGACCCAAGCCGAACACCGCACCATGAGAAAAATTGGTAACCATAAGAAGCGAATGGGGCGCGAGATGAGGCTGACCGCGCAAATAGGAGAATATGAAATGGATCAGGTATTCTTTGATCTAGGATCTGATGCAAATTTCCTACCTAAGCAGACATGGGAAGGGATGGGGAGACCTACACTACAGTGGTCTCCTATTTAGCTGCGCATGGAAAATCAACAGAATATTATTCTGATGGGGCGCTTATATGGTGTAACGTGGACATTGAGGGCGCAAGCACACTGGCTGACTTTGAGGTCCTTGAAATAGTGGATGATAGTAACCTGTACCCCACGCTATTGGGAATTGACTAGGATTTTGATATGGACGTGGTAATCAACTTGAAGAAGCGGAAAATGACGTTTGAAAGAAAGTCGATCAAGGTTGTAGTACCATTAGACCCTACTGAAGGAGCACGTTGTACTGAACCTATTCGTGACTTTGTGGAAAGTGATGATGATCTGGATTAGATATACAAGATCACAACGTGAAATGAAGAGTGGATTAATCCTACGCCAATGGATGAATTGCACGGGACATGAATAACGCCTGCACCTTAGACTCAGATGAAGAGCTTGAACACTGGCAGAATTGGTTGCATGAAGTATCCATGCTCTGTTGCAATAGGATGATGAAATCACTGTGGTGTGTCTCAACTAAGGTAAGGAATCTTCTGTATTATGATGGTTTGACTGATTTGGATTTTTTTTTAGATTAATTTGAAAGTTAAGTACCAGAAGAACATCACTTCCAAGCACTGGAGTTGGCACTATGCGCTATGCCTGCCCGTTGGTGGGGTATGCACAAGGAGAGATTTGTTCGATGGAAGGAATACAGAAGAATGATGAGATTAAGGTTTGGGTATGCTAATACTCAGATGACAGAAAATTACAGTGGGAAGGATGACCTGCATGATCATTTGGCATGATGGACTAAGACCTAGGCCCACAGAACCACAACTTGAATTGGTGCACATTTTCTGTCATACCTTTGATACAATCCCAATGAACTAGTATTTGGAAATGAAGCTTCTCCATGGGACAACTAAATGGGACATCTTAAGAAAGAGTTTCTTATTGACTTTCAGCTTTGAGGACGGTTTTGAGTGCATTGATGAAGCGCTCCAAGAGATAAAAGTTGTTATATTCAGAACACCTACAGAAATAGTATAATGGGCTCAGCTGGATTGGAGTACACAGTTGCGCCATGCGCTAGAATGATACAATGTGACTGTTGAAGAGGAAGAAGAAGACTCATGGAATCTTCACATTCTAGAGAAAGAAGGACAACGTGAAGTCAAAGGACCAAAAGAATAGAACCCGGATATATCAAAACCTTTGAAAACTAGACAAGTAAACATTGGATCTGAAGCAGAGCCTAAGTTTGCGAAGATAGGAAACTATTGGGATGAAGATATAGTCGAAAAGGTGGCCGAACTATTGTGTGAATACCAAGACCTATTCCCTACAAATTCTTCAGATTTGAAAGGGAACATTGGAGATTTGGGTGTTATGAAGATTACGTTGAAACCAAATGCAAAGCACGTTAAGCAGAGACCTTATCGGCTCAATCCAAAGTATAAAGAAAAGGTGCGCTAAGAGCTTGATAAGATGTTGGATGCTGGTATTATTGAACCAGTAGAGGAATCCAATTGGGTAAGCCCAATGGTCATTCAAGAGAAGAAACAGAAAGGTGAAATTAGGATATGTATAGATCTGAGAAAGATGAATGATGCATGCGTGCACAATCTGTTTCCAATACCATTTACAGATGAAGTATTAGAGAATTTTGGAGGACAAGAGGCTTATTCGTTTACTGATGGATTTTTGTGATATCATAAAATAAATATCACACTGTATGATCGAATCAAGACAACCTTTGCGACGGAATGGGGGTGCTTTTAGTGTACTGTAATGCCATTCGGATTAAAGGACGCACCTACAATCTTCTCCCGAGTAGTAATTGCGGCGTTTAAGAAATTTATTCATAAATTTTTGGAGGTTTATTTTGATTATTGGACTATGTTTGGGTTGGTGAAGTGCCATGTTGCGAGTTTGCGCCTTATGATGGACACATGTCGAAGGTATGAGATCGCGCTGAATTTGACGAAGTGCATATTATGTGTGCCATTTGGAATTTTTCTCGGCCATGTCGTATGTAAGCAGGGATTGATGGTGGACCCTGCGAAGATCTATGATTGTGAATTTGGAAGCTCCTAGGAATGTAAAATAGTTACGCGCGACATTAGGGCACATTGGGTACTATAGAAAGTTTATCAAGGAATATGCTCAGATAACCGCGCCAATGGAAAAATTATTGAAGAAAGATGTGATGTTTTGTTGGGATGACGAATGCCAGCACAATTTGGATTTCTTGAAGGAAAAGATGGTAACTGTGCCTATCTTGGTGTTTCCAAAATGGAATAAAGAGTTCCATGTGCGTGTAGATGACTTGTGCATTGCGTTAGGTGTGGTATTAACACAGGTGGGAGAGGGGTAAATTGATCATCTGATAGCCTTTGTGAGCAGAAAGTTATCAAAGGCTAAGAATAATTATTCCACTACAGAGCGTGAATGGTTGGCAATCGTCTATGCACTACAAAAATTTAGGCATTATTTATTAGGCGCACATTTTAAAATGAATATAGATCACTTTGCGCTGAAGTACTTGGTCAATAAGCCTGTGTTGGGGAGGGATTTTCCGATGGTTAATGATGTTTCAAGAATATGAATTTGAAGTGATTTTGAAGCCTGTAAGACTGAATGCAAGACCATACCATCTGTCTGTTGATGCCTCGAAAATCGCTGCAACAACATTGGGGGATAACCACCCGGTCCGGACCTTAAAAGCAACTCCTTTTCCGTTTGGTGTGGTGGCTCCAACTGTTCATCTAGGTCCAGTTACCTTCTCCCTATTGCTATTGGTTTCTAATGTATCTTTAACTACCAATAGACAGGGACATCAGATCGATTCTTCTTGCTGATCAGGCAAGAGAATGACCCTTAAGCTGATTTGGGTTCAGCCAAGCCACAACTAAAGTTTTGCCTCTTTGAGGAGAGGACTTAACAGAGTGTATAATTTACTCTAAATGCAAGATTATTCTATGATGCAAGCAAAAGAAACTAATCTAAATCCTATCTTAATTAGACAGATATAGATCTAACCCAATTAAGAGCAAGATAATTAAAATATTGGGATTTAAACATGTCTTGTTTATAATGAATATCAAGTTAATGAAATAATTCAATTAACTGATATTATGGTTACCAAAACACATTCTATTGAGACCTTAAAACTGAAATAATAAATCAATAACATTCAGGAAGTAGTTCACAAAATGATATTGATTATCAAATCAATAAATCCAATAATTGAATAATGATATGTGGAAATAGTTCTCAACATATTATTATTTAATAAATCAGTTTCATAAGACAGATTTCAGAGTAAGTAGTTACTCCAAAATGAGAAATTAATCCATAAAAAACAGAGATACATAATAACAAGATTGTGACAAATTACCCATATTAACAATAGTGCACAAACATGAATAAAAATGACACATTCTTATCATCATAAAATTAAAACTGATATTTGAAACAATAGTATTAGAAATACCAATTTATTGCATCCATTCCTCTGTTCTTGGTCTCCAACAGCCCTTTACATTGCTTGAACTTCTGCTTTCAAAATAGAGCCACAATAGTGCAAGATTTGTTCTTCATGCATAATTCAATATACAAAGGGAAAATCCTCAATAATCCCCAGATCTGAGAATTTTTCACTCCTCCCTCCTACAAATCTAAATTCCAATTACAATAGTGTTTTTAGAAGCTCTAAAATTGCAGAGGAGAGCAACCTTTTTTACATTCTGCAATCTGTTATTTATAGTATTTGTAAAAGAGTTTTTTTTTTTGGAGAGGAAAGTTTGTTCAAGAGAAATCTGCCAAATATAATTTTAATTGCTCCTAATTATGATCTTCAATTGCTGGAGCATTCTCATTGCTTGAAATCCTTTTTTCCATATCTTTTCCACTGTTTTCCTGTAAAAGAAATCAAAATAAATTAAAATGCAATCAAAATATCATTTCTGGCAATTAAATCAAACCCAATCAAATTCTATTTAAATAAATAATTAAAAACAAAATATCAGCTACGTATTGATGCTTGGAATGATTTGATTGGCAAAGGATATCATTGGCCAATGGATCTGCAATTAGAAGAGGCTTTGGACAAATGAAATTGAAAACAATAACTCAGAAAATTGATTTTGTTTTCAAAATTCGGAGCCGGATCTTCTGCCTGATTTTTGGCCCAATAAATGATCAATTCTATTGGTGAAACCTCCTCCAAAATATTCTCCTTGATTTTCTCTTTCCAATGAGCTGTCATGGGCTTCATTTGGCTAAGTAGAACTCAATTTATGAGCTTCCAAAGTTAATGGGTCAAATCTGATATAAATCTGGAAATTCTGTTGCTGGGCTAAAAAATGAGAATTTGAATTAAAAATTAAATCCTGAATTAGTCCTTAATTAATTCTAATTTAATTGCTATTATAAACACAACTAACAAATATCTTAAATAACTATTAAATAAACAAATTAATCTAATTAAAAACTAATTCTAAAATAATATGAAATCATTAAATTAATTAATTAAATGTTATAACTTAATTAATCTGAACTATTAATTAAATAATATATATTAATTTAACTAATATAATATATTACATATTATTAATTAGTTAATATAATGTAATATATATAATATACTAATATTAATATATGTTAAACTACACTACTTCTTACCTATATAAAACATTAAAACTAACATATGACCCTACGTCATTCCTTTATTAA
Source organism: Pinus taeda (assembly GCA_000404065.3). Classification (NCBI taxonomy): domain Eukaryota; kingdom Viridiplantae; phylum Streptophyta; class Pinopsida; order Pinales; family Pinaceae; genus Pinus; species Pinus taeda. The sequence goes on along the minus strand of APFE031414361.1, from coordinate 48,028 downwards.
CTCCACTCATTTGAATATTTAACTTTTTTTTTAAACTAAGGTTATAGTCCCCCTTCGTTATTGCATAAGCCCTTTTCAAAACAAGGAATGGAGTTAAGGTAAGTATGGTATGCTTTTCGCGTCGGCAAATCGGGAGGAAGGGGATATCGGGGGTACACAAAAATTGTGCCGATATGTAAATGCTCCGAAATGCCGAAATGCCGATATGTAAATGCTCCGAAATGCCGATGAGATATATCGCATCGGGGCCTAATATATTTTGTCGGGGTTCCTTAAAAATGGTTGCGAATGGAACTCCCGATGCGATCTTTTATTTATTTTTTATATTTGTTTTTTTTCTTGTTTTAATTTAATTAAAATTAAATTAATTATATAATATATTAATTAATTTAAAGTTTAATTTTAAATTTAAATTTTCATTTTTTGTTTGTTTTGTTTTTATGAACATAAGTTTTTAAACTATAGCTAAAAATAAAACTACAGCCACTTAGAAAATAAATGAAAAATAATAAAAATAAACTACAGCCACTTGAATGTTTGGTTTTTCGAGATTAAGATTTGATTAGAAAATTGGAGTGAATTTCTTAAATCCCGATGCTTAATTATTTGGCTGCACAATGAAAAATGTTAGTAAAACCCTCTATGAGTTAATATTTAAACTGAATGCCTTATTGAACTAATTTATTTACAAAATGCGATATTGTACATTTTATGCATTTTTAACCCAGGCTAGATAAATGATGAGACTTCAAAGGAGTGCCATTTTCAAACCAATTGACCAAATGAGGCGAAACAAGCGTCAATGGGAAGCTTGTAAAAAATCGATTTTAAGAAAATGATCAAAACAAGAATCCAAAGAAAACTAAAAATTAACAAAAGCGTAGGGCTATATACTAAAATATAAATCAAAAAGGTGTTTAGCCAAATTTTTATAGAAAGGGTCCCCATTATTGAAGTGAACACATCAATAATGGGGGGGTTGTGTTTTTACCACAACAGGACTATAATAAGAAATTAGTTCGTTGAATATCTTAGTAGCATCCTTATAATATTCCTTTTGTGAATAAGATCATATGACTTCTTCAACGACGCGGTCTTTATAATGCCAGGTTGCCTAGGCACCTCGCTGTCTCCTCCAGTACACTTTCCTCCTCTGATGGTAATGTTAATGTTGGGGTATTGTACTAGTTCAGGTTCTCTTGGCTTTGCGATAATCAAATTAAAACTCCTTTATTTTTTTTGTTCTTCCCAACAATAAATCAACTCTAGACAATCTTCAATAGCATGATTATTTACTTGATAGCGATAACATCAAGGCCTCCTAGGTAATGGACAATAACAAGCAACATGACCTTCCTATCCGTCATAATTATAACACCGAACCATAATTTTTCCTCTAGTTCCTCCCCCCTTAATGCACCTCATCCTCGTCCTTGACAAGATTCATTGACCTGAAAGGCAGTATAGTCTAAACAATCATCCAAAGAATCCAAGGCTTTGTACTAGTTAGTGTGGTGAGTCGAAGACCAAAAAAATTCACGAAACATGTTATTTGGAACATTTTTATATTTCTGCAACATAGGACAATTTCCAAGCACATGGTCATAAGTGTGATAGATTCCAAAATATTCATTAGTAGACATACATTGTTGATTAGGGAATTTGTGATACCGAGTATGTCCTTGGTAAGGAACACTAGTTGAAACTTACGCAAACCCTCTAGAAGGTCCTGACTATGGTGGCTATGGGTCCCACCCAAACACTTAAGGTTCAAAACATGTTACCGAAAGAAATGGCCAAAATAAGTAAACAAGGACTTTGTTACTATTTTGATGACAAATACTCAAGAAATAAATACAAGGGACAAAATTGTTTCAAATTGATGCTACTTAAAATAGCTTAACCGATTAAGTTCCATCCACTGAAGTGACTGAGGAGGAAGAGAGTGAACCCCTAATAAAACTAGACAATAATACTCTAGCTATACCAGATGAGCTGGTTATCTCACTCCATGCCTTGGCTAGTATTTCCTCTCCCCAGACTCTCAAAATTCAAGGTTTTATCAAACATTTGCTAGTAGTGTTGTTGATTGATAGTCGTAGCACCGATAACATTGTCCATATGGGAGTTGCAGAAGTAGTTCATTGCTTTTCATGGTAGTATCTAATTTCCAAGTCTTTATCACTAATGGGGGGACCATTAAATTTGAATGCCATGGTGAAAATATTAAGCTTCAAATGGGGGATTATCATCGCAAAACCAACATGTTTTCCACTAAAATGGGTAGTTGTGACATTGTCTTTGGTAGTGTTTTTGTGGAAATGGTGTACTAAAAGACACCTCCTTAACAATTGATTGTTCCCTGCAAAGGATCACAGACAGAGTTGGTGTTGTAAGTGGACAAACTTAGATAAACACAACATTGTAAATAGTGGAAACAATACATACATAAACATAAACTAAAACAATGATGTAAATACATAAACAATGCATAGTGGAGTAAACACATCAATAAAATAATAGAAAAAGCTCCCTTTATTGATTGTTGGTAGTAGAGATTGAATAGAATAGATGAATCTTAGAAACTTGAAGAGAATTATTTGAGCTATGGTGTTCAAAAATCCTCAACAAGGGGGTTATTTTTCTCAATCTCTTTGCAAGTTTCTCCTCTCTCTCAAATAATTATTAACACTCTACAATGGTGGATTCCTCTTTTCTCTATTGGATGATGCATTTCTTAGAATAAATATGACCAACATGCTAGTTGTCTTCCCTTCTTTGGGTTCAACAATGGAATGGTGGTTTGCTGTGATAGCAATTTGGCCAGCATAACAATGTCTCATATTTTGGCTCTCCCATGGCCTATTTATATAGAATTTTTGAATCCATCTTCCCTCTCTTGGTTCATGCATAATAATGATACATGAGTAGGACAAAATTATTCCATTGATGCTTGCATATCTTCAGGGCGACTGGAATTCCATTGTCCTGGACTGAGATCATGTTAGAGAATCAGCTCCAAGTGTGTGTAGTGGTGTTGAATCACTGAGTCATCTATTTCTTCGACCATGTGGATTTTGAAGGATATTTCACACATGCATGCATATCAAAGAAATAACTACGATGACCTCAATTTTTTATCTTTACAAACTTTGGACCTTAGGAGAAATTATTTTTTTTTAAACTTCATGGTGTATTGAGTTGGAAAATCATCACTTATGGATTCTGCTAAACGTCTTTTAGCGTCTTCTCGATTGTGAAAACATGTGTACAATTTTCTGGTGTTAACATCGTCCTTGGTGTTGAATGGATACACACACTGTGCCCTATCACAATGGACTTTCAGGAGTTATATATGAGCTTTAAGTAGAACGACCACACTCATACACTGTGGGGACTCCACCTAGTTGCTCCTACTATCATCAACTTGCATCAAATGGAGAAGATTTAAAAAAAGGGCCATCATGGGATAATAGCACAATTTAATTCCATTCACGCCATTGAATCCACTTCTCCTCCCATTCATCCTTATATGTGACAAGTATTAGATCACCAACAATGGGTCTTTGACAAACCTAAGGAGCTCCCACCTTCTAGGAGTGAACATGATCATAGCATCCCTTTGCTCCTGATTACCCAACCACTAAATGTCTTCCACTATAGATATCCTTTTTCTCAAAAGAACAAAATTAAAAAGAATAATCAAGGAATGACTCGAAGATGACATTATTCAACCAAACACCAACCCTTATTCATCTCTGGTGGTCATGGCTCTAAAGAAAGTTGATGAATGGTGCATGTGTCTAGACTTTAGGGCCCTTAATAATCTTACCATCAAAGACACATTTCTTATCCTATTAGTTGATGATATGCTTGATGAACTATATGGTGCCCAGTTTTTTACCAAGTCGGACCTCCATTCATGCTATCACCAAACACAAATGAAGGAAGTTGACATTCCTAAGATAACCTTCAGAACTCATGAAGGACATTATGAATTCCTAATCATGCCATTTGGTATTTGTAATGCCCCATATACTTTTTAGAGCCTCATGAACCACCTTATTAAACCGTATCTCAAAACAATTGTCTTGGTCTTTTTTTATGACATTGTGATCTACAACATAACATGGGACACTCACCTTTAGCATGTTGACCAGGTATTGGAACTACTCCAAGATCATAAAAATATTTGTCAAATTATCCAAGTGTTCCTTTGGCATGGAACAAGTAGAATATTTGGGACACATTGTTGGTCGTGACGGAGTAAGGGTTACTCCGAAAAAGATTCAGGTAATGCAAGGCTGCCCCAACCAAAAACCTTGAAGATATTGAGGGGATTCTTAGCTCTGACGAGCTACTATTAGAAATTTGTTTGCAATTATTGAAGCATTTCCTGAACCGTCACTAATATTCTCAAGAAAAATTCATTTCTTTGGACTGATGTAGCTCAACAGGCCTTTTTCACTATCAAGCAGGCCATGTGCTCCACTCCAATATTGGCCCTACCAGAGTTTACACAACCTTTTGTGATTGAATGTGATGCTTTAGGTACAAGCCTTGGTGTAGTATTAATTTAAGAAGGTAGACCATTCGCTTCCATGAGTCAAAAAATCAGTGGCAAGCATCTGGGTCACTCTACGTATGAGAAAGAAATGATGGCCATCTTACATGTAGTAGACACGTGGTGAAAATACTTATTGGGGTGTTTTTTCCAAATACACTTTGACCATCATAGCCTAAAATATTTCCTCGAGCAACTTCTATCACTGCCACATAAAAAATATGGCTTTCAAAATTGTTGGGATATGATTATAAAATAATTTATCATAAGGGGTGTGACAATATAGTGGTTTCTGCCTTATTGATCCAATTTGAGGATGAGGGAGCCCTTTCATCCCTTTCTCTATCCATCCCCTATTGGATTGAAGAGACCTGTCATGAATGGTTCTCCCACCCCTCTCTATCCTATCTCATTAATAGATTAAGAGAAGATTATAATTTCTCAGTGGACTACTCATGGAAGGATGAGGTTCCTTACTATAAGGATCAGCTAGTGATATCCCTAACCTCCACCCTCAAAACCCACATATTTGAAGAGTTGAACTCCTTTCTAGTCACAGGATATTCAGGCTTTCATAAGACTTATGCACGAGCATACCTCTCTTTCTTTCGGATAGGGATGAAGAACAAAATTCTTACTTTTGTAGTTGAATGTGATGTATTCAAGTGCAACAAAGGTAAATGACCAAGCTACTAGGAACCTTACAACCATTGCCACTTCCTTCTTCCATCTAGACAAATGTTTCCATGGATTTCATTAAAAGTCTCCCACAGTTAGAAAACAAATCAATCATCATGGTAGCTATTGACAGAGTTTCCAAATATGCTCAGTTTTATACGCTACCACACCCATTTACCCCAACATTGGTGGCTTAAGCTTTAATGGACTAAATCTTCAAAGTGTATGGCATGGTGACTTCCATTGTGCTTAATTGAGACCCCACTTTCAACAGCAAATTTTGGTAGGAAATTTTTAAGCTATAGGGAATTCAACTCCAACTGAATACCGCTTATCATCCCCAAACCGAGGGTAAAAAAAAAGAAGTCAACAAATGTTTCGAGACCTATCTATGGCGCTTCACTTCAGAGAAGGAGCATCAATAGGTAGAGTGGATTCTTTTAGCTAAATGGTGGTATAATACTAACTATCTTGAAGCCACCAATATGATTCCATATGAGGAATTGTATGGCCAACTTCCACCTTCACCAGATTCATATATCCTCGGATGTTCCAAAGTAGAGAAAATGTATCATCTCTTGCATAACCGTGCAATCATGATCGCTCATCTCAAAGATAATCAACGTGAAGATTATAACAAAATGATGTAACAAGCCAACCAAAATTTATCTAAGTGGTAATTTCAAGTCAATGACCAAGTGTTCCTACAAATCCAACCTTATAACAAGACCTCTCTCAAAGAAAAGGGTTATCATAAACTAGAACCAAAATCCGGTATTATCAAGTACTTCAACATATAGGAGTAGTCACTTATACACTAGCCTTGTTGACTACTTCAAAAATGCACTTAGTCTTTCATGTATCTTTCCTCAAGAAAGTTGTGGGAAAAATTTGTTGGGTTCAAACAAGTTTGCAAGGATTGGATGAGAAACCCTCACTTTGGCTTTGACCCAAATAGGTCCTTGATACTCGTGAAATACATCTCTATGGTTGCACAATCAAGGAGGTCCTCATTAAGTGGAAAGACACATCTCCAAAGGATATGACATGTGAACCAACCACTATCCTTTAGCAGTTTCTATAGCTAGAGCCTTGAGTACAAAGTTTCTTTTTATGGGGAAGGGCATGTTAAGGTCCAAATGTAACCCCTTTATTTATGCAATAATCCCATGCAGCCTAGTGAGAGTCATAGTTAGTTAATTGAGTCAATAAAGCCTCTAAATAGTTCCCTGCATTAAAAATAATTGTAACTGGTTGACCTACATTATATAAAAGGGACCGCAATTAGTTATAAATGGGCCATAGTTAATAAATAAAGCAGTTAACCTGTATTATGCAAGGGACCATTAGTAATTAATTTTTTGAATGTAATAAAGCTAAAAATAGTCATAGATAGCAACCGAAGAATCATCGATTCTTATTGTAATTGAGATTTGCTCTGTTGGATATTTCTGCCTCGAAGAGACAAGTGAAAAATGTAGTATGATTCTTGATAATAAAACATCTTTGCATCTTGTCCCATTTTAGGTAATATTTTTGTGTTTCGTGCCATATTGTTCCACATTTCTAGTATTCTAGTTTTCTCCTACGTCAAGAGTATAACATGCAGACGCGAAGACCTGAAAATATTCATATTCTTCAGTATTTCAATTGAGTTATTAATATGACTTTGCAACCAAATTATAGTAGGATCACAGGATGTGTAGACTATTAAGGAATTTAGACTTCTGTGATCCATAACATTGTTTAGAGAGTTTTCGGCGAAATCACATACTTAATCATTTGTCGACGCGTTTCGAACCAACTAGTGTGGTTCATCGTCAGGACAAGTTGAAGATACAGATCCAGTATAGCATGTTAAATAGTCTAAGCAGAAACTCCAACGGCTAAAAAGATTAACGGCTACTTTTTGACTCCATGACCCCAGTCAAACTTCCTTTAATTAATTTAATATTAATATTCTTCTTACTATTACCATTATTCTTCATATTTACTATTATCT
>APFE031414361.1:24560-37394 GCA_000404065.3 Pinus taeda | reverse complement strand
CTTAGCTCCATAAAGATAATAGTAAATATGAAGAATAATGGTAATAGTAAGAAGAATATTAATATTAAATTAATTAAAGGAAGTTTGATTGGGGTCCTGGACTCAAAAAGTAGCCGTTAATCTTTTTAGCCGTTGGAGTCTCTGCTTAGACTATTTAACATGCTATACTGGATCTGTATCTTCAACTTGTCCTAACGATGAACCACACTAGTTGGTTCGAAACGCGTCGACCAATGATTAAGTATGAGATTTCACCGAAAACTCTTTAAACAATGTGTAAACTACTTTATATTCATTAGAGTAGCCCATCATTTCCTTTATCTTCATAGCATGCTCCAGTGCATCTTGCCAAGTATCAATATTTTGTTTCGTTAAAGGAATTCTAGTCAGCGACAATAGAGCTTCGACAAACCAATCCTTTTTGTGATGAGGATGAATGGGATAAGTCGATTTTCCAATTGCATCCTTGAACTAGTGCATATAATCCCATGCAGTTTCCCCCTCTAAAATTTTGATGTCCTATAATTTAGCTAAGTCTTACTAATACCAAGTTGTGTAAAATTTGCAGACTCTGACTGAGGAATACCACTTAAACTACCATAACTACTAGAACTACCAGTTGCATATACGTTATGAACTTTCTAAAATTTTAATTTTTTAACTAACTTTGAAATAAAACTAAGAATATTTTGATAACTTACCAGCAGGAGCTTAGGGAGAGAGCTAATTGTGTTGCTACCTTGAAAATTTTTACATGTGGGGAAGGAAACATCTTCAAGAAATTACTTAGGGGATTTTTGAGGTTTAAAATGGGCCTCCTAAGAAAAATGTCAACCAAAATAAACTTTATTAGAACTAATTGGATTCAAGATGATGATATCAACCATGGGAATGATTCACCATTTTTTGAGTTAAAAAGTAAAAACATTAAAAAAAAATAAAGTAATAAAACTTATTTTTCAACTCGTATTTTTAACTTATCTCCCTAAACTTTTATTCAAATTTCTAGTGTGGAGTACTTGTTTGATGCAAAATTTAATTCCTCATCCAAGGAGTACCCATGTTGCATATTTTCGATGGACCCTGCTACATGAAAAATAAGAAATACATCAAAAAATGTGATTGTAATCACGTTTTTCATGTATTTCTCATTTTTTTGTAGCAGGGACCATCGAAAGTATGCAACATTGGTACTCCTTGGATGAGGAATAAAATTTTTCATCCAACAAGTATTATTTCTTGAAATTTTAGTAAACCCATAGGGAGATAAGTTGAAAAAATAGTTCTTCTTTTTTCCCTCTAAAATTTGATGATGTAATCTAATCTTATTTTATTGTTTCCACTATTGTTTTATAATTTCCTTACGAGGCCCATTTTAGACCTCAAAATTCCCCTAATTATGCATCTCTTCACCCATGAGAGTATTCTTGTCAGCCTTTGCAATCGTTGGCCTTGGGGTTTCTGGTGTTTGGATTCCCTATGACTCCCAGTGGACTCTTTATTGAGCTCTCCTATCCCATCTCTTTTAGCTCCTCCTATTTTTCTAGAATTCAATCCCTCATCTACTTTCATATACGACAACTTTGGGCTACCCATTCCACCTATCCACAACCTCAGACTACTCAACACTTCACCTATCTTCTACAAATATCTTCATGTTCTCCTAAACTCAGGCAACTTGTGCTCCTACCATTCATCAACTATCCATGCCCTTATAAATTCTCTAAAATCCCATGCCTTATGTAACTCCTCTACATCAATTGCAACTTCCCCTCATCTTCCACAACTCGCTAGTATCTCTCCCATAAAATGTACCCCCAGTACAAGGGTTTTATGTTCTCATATTTGTTGCTTGGAGTGGCAATAATCTTTATTCCACCATAAGAACCTTAATCCACAAGGGAGTCTCATTTAGCAATCTACCTTGCAACCCAAAATTGAACACTACTTTAGGCTTGGAAATGACTAGTGATTCTCCAAAACAAACTTAATAATATAGCCTTCCAATGTGCTTTGAACTAGAAAATAAAGAACCCTAGTGATCTTGTTATCTAGCTCATGTAAAGTAGTTTAAGTTTGTTGTAGCATATATTATGAATATTCACCCAACAATATGAATTCCATTATCATGTCATAGGCTACTTAACCAGTGATATAATTCTTCATAGAATTTACACTAGAACATTTCGTATTGATCGCATGCAAATTTTACAAAAAGGATTTATTTCCTAACCCACTTTAGGTTTTTTTATCGTAACTCAACCTATTGACAGAAAAATGAATCAATCTTATCTTCACACCATTCTTAAATACTAGTCTTGAAAATCCTTGTCACCCTTATCTAATACCCCAATTTATCTCTAGCTCCTATAAATGGAACCATTTGTTTGCATAAAAGTTTCATTGCGATGACATAAGGTTCAACTATAGGGTTGAAACAAAGGAGTCTATCATAGTCTAACACAATGCTAACATTTGCAATCTTCCACAAGGGAATAAGGTCTCAACCGAGGCATGTTGATACTTTTAAGTGATTTTTTGGGGATTTAGATAGTAGCAAGGTTCATTCCATCATTTAAGGCATTCATCAAACATAGATTCATTCAAGGGTATTCAGAAGAAATTTTAAGCAAAAGTAAATAATGACATAGTTGCAAAAGTAACAGAAAAACTTAATTATTTTTAAATAGATATGCAAATCAAACATATTAAAACACAAGATACATGTAAATAGACACTTGAAATAATGTTATTTATATTAAAATTTAGAGAGTCGAGCCATTACAACATATGTCTATGGAAACAATGCAAGACCTAATTCAGATTTCTTCAATACTAGATGTACAAACATGATTACAACGAAAAAAATCAAATGGATTTCAATTCTCATTTCAACAACATGTCAAACCTATTCTTGGTCTCCACGTTGCAACTTGATCTATGTGACTATATATAGATTTTCCTACTTTGATCTTGTTCACACTTTCTTGATTTTGTTTGACTTAGCTAGCTTGATGAAATAGAACTTCTTGGTCCACTTTCCGCCTAATTCCTTCAAACTCAACATCTCAATCCCTCTTCCACGACCTTGGAGAGTTCTAATGTCACTGTCTACTTTTATCACTTTCCTCTTTCTTCTTTCTATTCCCACTTTATGGCTAGTTTGACCATTTAATTTTCCACTTACACTTCTTATCTTTATGGCTCTTTTCTATCAAAATTGATAAAAATTACTGACAAGAATGAAGGACCCAAAATTATGGATAGGTATGAGTTGTAGTGTAGTGCATTTGGGAGTATTTGGTTTTGTGCCATATGTTTATGTTCCTGAAGTTGAGAATAAAAATAGATGACAAAAGTGGGAAATACATTTTTATGGGGTATTGTGATCACTGAAAATAATACAAGTTGTACAATCCGTTAAAAAAAATGTTGATAATAAACAAATATGTTGCATTTAAAGAAAATAAAGCATGGGACAAAAGCATTAAGAAATCTATAACAATTGGAGCAAGAATACCTCAACTAGAAGGTGATGTATAGGAACATGTTTATATAAAGAGATCATTAATATTAAAAAACTTAGTCATCAATCAAATATATACTAGCAAGAAATCCAATATATTCTATTGAAGGTGAGGCATCCACTCCAGCTGTAGCATACATCAAGTTCACCCTAAAAACGAAAGAAACATGTTCTAGATTACCAACCACCAAGAATAACATTTCCATTTTCATTCCATCTTACTTCTACATAGGATATCTCATTGAAACTCCTTCAATGCATTAACATAACTCTTATACTTATAGCCTTTTTCATTTATTAGCTATCTCAACAAAAGTGATCCTCTTAAGAGGACATGGTATTTGTGTTCCCTGAGCTTCTTTTAACTTCTTTGTATTCTATATGAGTCATAATGTTGTATATGACTTGATGAGTTCCTTAGCATATAACTTGTCTTAAAACTTACTTACTAAAGAATAGTACTAGTGTACTTTTATTCTTAAGTCATTATAAATGCAACAATTATATTTTATTATCTTTATACCATGTATTTACACTTACGATTATAGGTTACCTTGGCTCCACAATTTTATGTTACTACCATTAAAGTTGTGTACACTAGGGGCATATGCAATACCATTTCATAAAAATTTCAAGTGTATCTAACTTATACCTGTGATTGACTTTCAATCAATTGCTGAATTATGCTTCGGGCATGGTGCCTATTCTTGTTATGCATTATGTTTTTACATTCAAGTGCCCATTGTTGAGTGTAGCCCACCTTGGCCTAGTTTCTGGCAAAGACTTAGCATTTTGTGGAGCAGAGTGCACAATGGAGCATGTAGCGGAGAGAGAAGTGGACTACACATCAAAGAAGTTGGAATATACCACATGGTATAAGGGTGTCGGAGTGGGAGTATGCAAAACCAGGTTTATGCAGCCTTTGAGGATGATGCAGTGTGGTGTTTTATATTATCTTTTATTCTTAACATTCATAAATCACTTCACCACATTCATTTAATCACTTAAGCATACCATATAAAGCCATAAATTATCATTGTACTGAAATAAAGTGAAAATGTAATAAATTGCTATGCTACAATAGATACTAAGCAAATATACACATGAAGATATCAATTTTACCATGGTTCAACCCAATGTGGTGCTACATCTACAAGAACTATTTCTTACAATAAGAAAATTTTTACAACAAACAGTTCTTGACATGCACACTAAGATGCAGGTCGTCTGCACACTCAGATACAAACTCATACCTCTACACACTCAACTGCAAAGCCTCACCTTCTTTTCCCAAGGAAGAGATCACAAAAATCCAAACATAACACAAATCTAGATCAGTTTTGAACAGAGATCTGGTTCAATTCCAGTCATTGTTTTCTTATTATTTGAACCTATATATACTATTACATCAAGGTTTCATCATTACAATACCATGGTCCACATGGCATGCATTCCCTAAAACAAGCAGCTAAAAGAATTAATCCTTTACATTATAACATGCTTTTACAAAAATGAGGGGCTTTGACCCACTCTGACACCCTTATACCACGTGGTATATTTCAACTGCTTCATTGTGTTGTCCACTTCGCACTCCATTGTGCACTCCACTACGCACTCTGCTCCAAAAAATGAAAAGTCGTTGCCAAATACTAGGCCAAGTTTGGCTTTATTGGTTATGCTTTGGGATGCCCCAAGCTCAATCTATATTGCACACCAACCAAAACCCTCAATCACTGGCCCTTTTAGCAACGACTGGCAAGCAGATCGCAGTCTCACCTGAAGTGACTGTGGGAGGATGCAAAACCAGGTTTCTACAGCCTTAAAGGATGATGCAATGTTGTCTTTTATATTATATTTTATTCTTGGCATTCATAAATAACTTTTCCACATTACATCAATCATTTAAACATGTCATATAAGCCATAAATCATCATTGTACTAAAATAAAGTGCAACTATAATAAATTTCTACGCTACAATACTTAATAAGAAAATATACACATGAAGACACCAATTTTATTGTGGTTTACCCTAATGCGCGGCTACGTCCACAAGAACTATTTCCTATAATAATATATCTTGTACAACAAATATTTCTTGATCTGTGCACTAAGCTACAGGTCGTCTGTGCACTCAGTTGTAAAGCCTCACATTCTTTCCCCAAACAACAGATCATAAAAGTTCAACCATAACACAGATTTGGATCAATTTTGATCATTCTTTTCTTAATATTTGACCCTATATATAATATTAAATCAAGGTTTCATCATTAGAATACCATGGTCCACATACAATGGATTCCCTAAAACAAGAACCTAAAACCATTTATGCTTTACATTATCACATACTTTGACAAAAAGGAGGGGCTTCGACTAACTCTAATGTCCTTATATCACATGGTATATTCTAGTTGCTTCATTGTGTGGTCCACTTCACACTCTGCTCCGCAAAATGTTGAGACTTTGCCAAAAACTAGGCCAAGTTGGGTTGTGCCCAATAGGCACCCAACCCTCACATGTGACTCATCCCATGTCACTTAGCAGATTTGCCTCTAATTTTTGTTGCAATATTGTTATAAGTATTGTTAAACTATTTCAGAGTCTCTGTGAATTTATTTTCTTCGTTGCCCACCTCTTCTAGCATTGCTTCAAGCACATGTTCTGTAGCCTTTTGCACTATCATTGTCTCCCTCTGTCAAAGCTCTTGAAGCTTCTAATATACTTCCTATAATAGTTAAGAAGCCTCATCCTACCATTTTCTAGTCCTCTTTGTTAAAACTTGTTCTTCCTTCTTTAGTTCCTCAATATTCTTCTAGAGGACCTTTCCCTCATTGATTTTGACAAGCTTCTGTGAGATTGGTAAGGTCTGCATAGATTCCTGAATCTCTTACTTCTATTGTTGCTTCTCCTGAATCTCTTCTTGTAATTTATTCACATTTGGATCTTCTTGCAGCGAAGTCCAAATATCTAAACTCTCATCCAAAAGTTTCCCATGGTCTGCCATTACTGCAGAGATGTTGTCTATTGCAGTCTTTAGGATAATATCCCTTTTCTCTCTTACTTCATGCAGCGTGGTTGGTTGTAGCTTCATTTTCAGCTCATTGATCTGCATTTTGTATTTAAAGTTGGCATAGTTTTGGCAAAGACTGCGCATTTTGTGAAGCCGAGCAAGCAGTGGAGTGCTTACGGGAGTATGAAGTGGACCACGTAGTGGAGCAGTTTTGAATATACCACATAGCATAAGGGTTTCAGGAAAGGGTGAGGCCCCTTTGTTTTGTAATAATGTAAAATATTAATGGGTTTTGGCACCATAGCTGCTTGTTTTAGGGAGTCCATGGTATTTCGACCATGGTATTGTAACAATGTAACCCTTGATGTAATAGTGTATATATGGTCAAATAATAAGAAAAGAATGATTAGAATTGATCCAAATATTTGTTAAGGTTGAACTTTCATGATTGTTTGTTTGGAAATAGAAGGCAAGGCTCTGCAACTAAGTGCCTAGAGGCCTGAGCCTATAATTGAGTGCACATATGAATTGCAACTTAGTGCGCAGGTCAATAATTATTTGTTGTACAAGATTTATTATTATAAGAAACAATTCTTATGGATGTAGCCCCAAATTAGGGTGAAGCACATAAAATTGGTGTCTTCATGTGTATATTTGTTTATTATATGTTGTAGCGTAGAATTTTAGTACAGTTGCACATTATTTCAACACAGTGATGATTTATGACTTATATGATATGTTTAAATGATTAATGTAATGTGGAGAAGTGATTTATGAATGTCATTTGTAAAATTCAATATAAAACACCACATCACATCATCCTTCAAGGCTGCAGAAACCTATTTTTGCATCCTCCCATAGTCACTTCGGGTGAGACTACAATCTGCTTACAGGTCGTTGCTGAAAGGGCCAGTGAATGAAGGTTTTGTTGGTGTGAAATATAGATCGAACAGGGTCAAGCCCAAAGCCTAGAAAACAAAGCCCAACATAGTCTAACCCAACTTTGCCTATTTTTTGATAAACACTATGCACTTTGTGGAGGGGAGTGCACAGTGGAGCGCACAACGGAGTGCAAAGTGGACCATGCAGCAAAGAAATTGGAATATACTACGCGGTATAAGGGTTTCAGAGTTGGTCTAAAACCATACTTTTTGTAAAATCGTGAGATAATGTAAATGATCAATGACTTTAGCTTCTTGTTTTAGGGAATCCATGGTATGTGGACCATGGTATTGCAATGATGAACCCTTGATGTAATAGTATATATATATGGTCAAATAATAAGAAACTAATGATTGGAATTGATCCATATCTGTGTTATTGTAAAATTTTTGTGATTTGTTGTTTGGGAAAATAAGGCAAGGCTCTACAACTATGTGTGCAAAGGCCTGAGTCTATAGCTGAGTGTGAAAATGACATGCAGCTTAGGACACATGTCAAGAACTGTTTGTTGTATAAGATTTATTATTATAAGAAACATTTCTTATGGACGTAGCCCCACATTGGGGTGAACCACATAGGATCGAGCTCTGACACAAGACCAGGATTCATCAAATCAAACAGTTATTTTAAAGTATTTTCTGTAGACTTGTATAAAAGTATTGAAAGATCAAAAGGTTGTAGAAGGGCTTTAGGAGTTGATAAATTCTTGTGCATCCAAAGAAACACTATAAATTGAGATTCACACAGTCAATAATTTGCATCGACAGAAGAGAACTAGAAGAGAGATGTTGCTTAGTGCGCAGATAGGAGTATATGAGATGGATCAAGTTATCCTAGATCTGGGATCTGATGCTATTGTCTTAAAGAAGCAAACATGGGAGTTAATGGTTAAGTCAAAGCTACAGTGGTCACCTATTCAGTTAAGGATGGAAAATCAAAAATATATCTTCCCCTTAGGAAGACTACTAGGTGTAACAGTGGACATTGAAGGAGTTAACACTACTACTGATTTTGATGTCATAGAGATTGTTGAAAACAATAACTCCTATCCTACATTTCTTGGACTTGCTTGGGAATTTGACAATATGGATATAATTAATACGAATAAGAGACAAATGATATTTGAAGGGAATAATATGAGAGTAATTGTTCCCTTGGACCCATCAAAAGTGGTAAGATATATAGAACCAGTTAGAGAAGAATACTGATAGTTGATATAGATAATATCTATGAAATGAAAACATAGGAATAGGATTGGGTTAACCTTACTGCAAAAGGAAAGTTGACTTGGAATTGTGATAATTCTTGTACCTTAGACTCAGAAGAAGAGTTGGAAAAATGGCATAATAGGCTGCATGAAGTATCCACTAGGTGCTATACAATAATTGTCAAATAAGTTCATTGTATCATATCTAAGGTATGTAATATGCCATCTTATGATGTCTTGGGTGATGTAAATATTTTTCTTGATGATTATGAAAAATAGGGTCCAAAGAATCAAAGGTTGTTAGCTCTAGATATAGCCCTGAAAGCTACCCCTGCTAGATGTTGGGGTGCACAAAAAAATAATCATATAAGGCTAACATGAATGTCAAAGATTGATGCAGATAAGGTTTGGATAGATACATATATAAATATAGATAAAATATGATGGTGAAACTAATCCTTGGAAGCATATGATGTTAAGCACTACAACATGGAAGAAGGTTCCACAACAAGAATGGGTACTTGGATTCTTTCATACATTAGAGACAATTCCTATGAATTAGTGCCTAGAAGCAGAGCTTCGACATGGTATAGTAAATTGGGAAGACATGGTTGATGGGGTCATATTAACATTCAACGTTGAGGATGATTTCCCATACATAGGTTTGGTTATTCAAATAGTTTAGAAGATTATCTTTGAGAATGCAACCCCATTGACAGGGAAAAAAACTGATTAGGCTCCACAGATAGAAAATGCACTAGAATTTTATAAACTTACTGTAGAAGAAGAAGAAAATCCTCACAACATCGAAATAGCAGAATCAGAAGGATATTTCGAAGTAACTGGGCCTGAGCTAGAAATAGTAGATATAACAAAGTGGCTCAAGACTAAAAAGGTGAACATAAGATTAGAGGAGGAACCTAAATTTGCAACAATAGGAGATTATTGGTATGAAGAGACAGTTAATAAATTTACAGAGTTACTTCATGAATACCAAGAGTTGTTTCCCACCAAGTTTTTAGAGATGAAGGGTATAATAGGAGATCTAGGATTCATGATGATTCCTCTTAAACCTGATGTGAAGCCATTCAAACAAAGCACTTACAGGCTGAACCCAAAGTATAAGGAGAAATTAAAGATAGTCCTTGACAAGATGATAGCAACAAGAATAATTGAAACAGTAGAAGAATCGGAATGGGTGAGTCTCATGGTGGTACAAGAAAAGAAGACATAAAGAGAGATTAAGATATGTGTGGATCTAAGAAAGTTAAATGATGCATGTTTACATGATCCCTTCCTTACCCCTTTCACAGATGAAGTGCTAGACAATGTAGGAGATTAGGAAGCTTACTCATCTACAGATGGATTTTTCAAGTTATCATCATATTAGGATTGCACCTAAAGATCAACATAAGACTACATTTGCTATATAATTGGGCTCATATCAATACATAGTAATGCCTTTCTGATTAAAGAATGCCCTTGTTATATTTTCTAGACTGGTGGTTGCAGCTTTTAAGGAATATATCCAAAAATGTTTAGAGATATGCTTTAATGATTGGACAATATTTGGGTTGCTAAGAAAACATATTGTTATAAAATTATATATGACAAAGCAATGGAACACATAAATATTGCAAAAATATAAACACAGAAGATGCATAAAACAAGAGAGATACAGATATACGTGGTTCACCCAGTTTGGGCTACGTCCACGAAGAAACAACCCGTCCTTCTTTTTTATATTATCCAGCAAACTGAAGAGATACAACCTACAATAGATCACTATAATTCCCTCTTCGCTCTCAATCTCCTCTCTCTTGCTCTCTCAGAATACAGATATACGTAGACGCAATACAATTCCTTCATATATAGCAAGGTGTTGCCTTCTAGGGAAGAAAACCATAAATTAAACATAACTTCTACTGTCAGATCTCTGCCTAATGAATGACCCAGATTGATTACGAAATTACAACATTTTACAAGGCAATTTTACATCTATTCTTATCTTCGGGGGCGCTACACCTGATCCCCCCGCCGAGGGGGGCTCCCAAAAGGTCGTTGTCGCCCCCCCTGTAGCAAATATTTTACGGGTGGCATTGCCGCCCCATTTTGAACTAGGGTCCAATGTGACTTCACCTTCAAATACAGAAGATAATCAAGCTCCACACCCAACAATCTCCCACTTGGAGACTGATTATAGCAACTCCACGCTGCTTCATTTGCTGGACAATGACTCCACTTTGGACCTAGTTGTTTCTCATCTTCTTCATCATACTTGAAGACCAATTAAAACTAAGCAGATTCTCAGTTTCTCCCTGGTTACAACTTTTGTTAACATATCTATAGGATTCTGACTAGTGTATATATTTTCCAGCCTAAATTGTCCATCTTCCAACGCTGGCCGTATGAAATGATACTTGAGCTATATATGCTTAGTCTTGGAATGAAATACAGAGTTCTTTGCAAGATGCATGGCACTCTGGATATCACTGTATAACTTTCCCAACTCCTGCTTCTTACCCAATTCATCTAGAAACCTTTGTAACCAAATCATTTATTTACTAGCCTCTGTAGCAGCAACATACTTTGCTTCTGTTGTTGAGAGTGCAACAATACTTTGCAGTTTTCAGACCCAACTGATAGTTGTTCCACCTACATTAAACACATACCCTGTTGTGCTCCTCTTGTTATCTCTATCGCCCACCAAATCTGCATCAACATATCCCTGTAGAGGAATGTTTGAACCACCAAATAATAATGCTTGATTTGTGGTATCTGTCAAATACGTGAGAATCCGCTTCTGCCATCCAATCTTCTTTTCCTGGATTGTTCATGTACCTACTTACAACTCCCATTTCATGTGCAATATGAACCCTCGTGCAGACCATTGTATACATTCAGCTTCCAACTACTGATGCATATGGAACTTTAGACATATAATCCATTTCTTCCTGAGTCTTGGCACAATCCTCCTTACTTAATTTGAAATGGATAGCCAAAGGTATACTAACTGGTTTTGCATTCTACACATTAAACCTTTTCGAAACCTTTTCTATGTACTCACTTTGAGAAAATGTTAATTTGTGATTCTTCATGTCTCTAGTTATTCTCATACCAAGGATTTGTTTTACAGCACCCAAATCCTTCATTGCAAATGAGTTTGCCAATTTTCTTTTGAGCACATTTATTTCCTACATGTGAGAACCTACAACAAGCATGTCATCTACATACAATAACAATATAATATAGATCCCATCATTTTTCCTTTTGAGATAAACACAATGATCAGAGTGACATCCAGTATAACCTTGTTCAGACATAAACCTGTCAAATTTTAGATACCACTGCCTTGGAGCCTGTTTTAAGCCATACAAGCTCTTCTTCAATCTGCACACTAGTTTCTCCTTCCATTTTACCTCATATCCTTGTTTTTGTTGCATATATATCTCTTCCTCCAAATCCCCATGGAGAATGGCTGTCTTTACATCTAATTGCTCAAGATGCAAATCTTCAACTGCTACTAGACTTAAAATAGTTCTGATTGAAGTCATTTTAACAACAGGATAAAATATTTCATCAAAGTCTATACCCTTTTTCTATGTAAACCTTTTCACCACAAGTCTAGCTTTATACCTTTTTCTACCCCCATCTTCTTCCTTAAACTTGTAAACCCATTTATTCTGCAATGTTGTTTTACTTGTAGGCAACTTGACTAAGTCCTAAGTTTGGTTATGTGCTAAGGAGTCCATCTCTTCTTTCATGGCTTGCTCCCACTTCTTCCTAGTTTCTACCGCACTGCTTCTTCATAACACTCTGGTTCACCATAATCAGTCAACAATACATAATATAATGAAGGAGAGTATTGTTCAGGGGGTCTACTTATCCTAGTATATCTTCTAACACCACTTTCAAGTGTTTGAGGTGCTTTTTGTTGTTGTGGTTGTTGTTATGACTATTGATCATTATGATTTTTAGGCACCATCACTTCTTTTGTGATCTCCTCAAGCACTGTGTATTCTCTATTTTCTTTTTCCTATTTCTTTTCCTGCAGCTGATCCTTATACAAAACATTTTCATTGAATATGACATCTTTGCTCCTAATGATTTTGTGTTTTTCATAATCATAAAAGTGATAACCAAAATCATTA
>APFE031414361.1:0-17913 GCA_000404065.3 Pinus taeda | reverse complement strand
AATAATATTAAATTTATTTTTGTCCTGGGTCCTAGAGTCCATAGTAGCCGTTACGTAGCCATTGGAGTCTCTGCTCAGTCTATTTAACATGCTAGGCCGGATGTGTTTCTTCAACTTGTCGTGACGATGAACCACACTAGTTGGTTCGAAACGCGTCGACAAAGGTCTTTTTTATGTGATTTACGCCGAAGATCTTCTTATAACTATGATAAATCACAGAAGCCTCAATTCTACAATTCCCTTCTTATTCCATGTTCTTCACAAAAATTGAAAAATTCATCTGAGGTAAATTCCGCTCCTCGATCAGATCTGAGGCATTTGATTTTGCAATCTGATTCGTTCTCAACCAAAGCTTTGAATGACTTGAACTTTTCGAAAGCTTCATATTTATACTTCATGAGTCCTATCCAACACATCCTTGAAGAGTCGTCAATGAACAATACTCTTCTCCTCGAGGTGACCTCTTCCTAGTTGGACCACATATATCAGTGTGGAAAAGTTCAAGTGGCCTGCTAGCTGATCCTCCCTTCTAAGAGAAATTAGTTCTGGTTTGCTTACCAAACTGACATAATTTGCATATTGTATTATCTGGAATTCTGATGATAGGAAGATCACGAACCACCTGATATTTGCATGCTTTCCTTATCCGAGAGAAGTTAAGATGCCCCAGTCTTCTGTGCCATAGCCAGTGTTCATCATTCTTGCTTAAATAGCATTGTTGTTGTCCTCCTTTGAGTACGTATAAATTATTTGGAGTTCTTATGCCTTTGATCACTATTATTCCTGTATCAAGCTCACGAACAGTGCATCCATTTGATCGAAATATTACCTCATTTCCTTGATCACACATCTGACTGACACTTAATAGATTATGCTTTAAGCCATCAACATACATGACATTTCTAGCTTTAAAATTTTCTTTTAAACGAACTGAGCCTTTACCTTTTATGAATGCAGGGGTATCATTACCAAATGAGACCTTTTTATCCTTTCTAAGGCAGTATATGACTAAAGTTTTTATTTATCACCTGTCATATGTTTCAAGCATCCACTGTCAATGTACCATTGATTTCCCTGTCCTTCCGCATATAAGGCTATCCCACATCTTTCTGGTTGCGTTTCTTTCTTTTTCCATGTTTTGGAACTCAATGAAGCTTGCTCCTTCTGAGTTGTTTGCTGAAACCTGCTCCTGCATTCAGAATCTTCATGACCGAAGTTGTTACAGATAGAACATTCTATTTCATTTTCAAGAACAGAGAAGTTATTGTAGGTTCCTTTCATGATTCCTGTCATAGTCCTTTGTTTTTGAGCTTCCCTAGTCATGATGGTCTTGTAGGCAACACATTGAGTAGCTTTATGACCAAAGTTATGACAAGAGAAACATTGGCCATTGAAGAAATTCATGTGATTATCAAATCTACTAGCCATATGATTGTAGTTTCCATTCATTCTTGAGCCAAATTGAGAATGATTTACCTGTGGTCGATTGAAGCTTCTGTTCATCCTTGAAGTAGATTTCTCCTCATTTACTTGATAATATTTGATCATTCTTGAAGAAAATGGTCCCTGATTTACCTGGTGATCTACATTATGCTTTTGCTATTGATTGTCAACCTGTTCACTTCTCCTTGCTGCATCAAGATAACTTTTGGAGGTGGATGGATTTTGAGCTTGCTTTTGAAACACTTCTTCGGAATATCCGAGACTTGTCTTGATTAGAGGAGAACGTTGCACTTTGATAATCTCATTTAAAGTTTTAGATCCTTTAGTAAATCTGAGATTAAGGGCTTTTTTTTTCTCAACTTCTTTCCTAAGTCCCACAATTTCGCATTATAATTATTCATTGTGCTTATCCTTTTCAACAAGTTGGAATGTTAGAGTATCTATAATCATATTCTTTTCCTCTAAACAAACTTTAAGTTTATAAATTTCTTCATAAATACCTTCTTCATTTATAGCATCCAAGAAATCATCATCTTCAAAAGCCATCAAAAGTCTATCATCATTACCTTGTTCATCTTCATCACTATTTGAAAATCCATCATTGTCTTCATGTGTGTAATAGCTCTTCTTATTTACATTCTGTTTTATGTTCCATCTAACAGGTTCCTTACCTTTGTCTAGTTTATCTTTACGAGGACATTTTGTAGCATAATGACCGACTCTTCCACAAGCAAAGCATTTGAAAGGCAACTTACCTCTGAATCTTCCAGTTCCTCGTTGAATATTTTTGACAAAGTTTGATTCTTCCTCTTCTTTAGACATATATCCTAAGTGATTGTAATCTCCTTTTCCTGAGGCTTGGAATGCGGCTTCTCTTCTGTCTGATGGTCCCCCTTTCCTCATTTCATAAGCAGTTAGAATTCCGTGCAGTTGAGACATGGTAAGATTTTGTAGATTCTTCTTTTCTTCTATGGCAAAGACTTTTGAATCAAACTTAGAAGACAAAGATCTTAGAACCTTTTCAACCAAAACAACTTCTTTTATTTCTTCACCCAATTTTTTCATACAATCTACAATCTCATATATACATAGGAAATAGTTAGCCATACTTTCATCATTGTGCATTTTGAGACTTTCATATTGAATTCTAAGAGTTTATAGTTTTGCTCGTTTTACCTGATCATCTCCTTCATAGCTCAGAATGATCTTGTCCCATATTTCTTTTGCAGTTTTGAGCTACATAACCTTGACGAATTCTGATTGAGATAGACTCCCTAATAGAGTATTGACAACCTTTGCATTTGTTTCATACTGCTTCTTCCCAATCGTATCGGTAGGAGTTGCTAATGGAAATGTATATCCTATTTCCACAATATCCCAAACTTTTGTACCAAGAGATTGAAGATAGGCTATGATTCTTACCTTCCAATAGATGAAGTTGCTCCCATCAAAAATTGGTGGCCTGATGGATGCCTCTCTCTTGTAGTTGCTCATGATGATAGGTCTTCCTTCAAGCGGTCAAGCTTCTTTTGAAGGACCTGCTCTGATACCAATTGTTGGAAATAATACTGAGAGGGGGGGTGAATCAGTATTATCAAGACAATTCTTTCACGGATTTGTATATGCTACTTTATATAGAGAAACCAACATATATACGCAACTTCAATTAAAGAAAACAACGTATAACTTACAAAATTTTAATTTAATTATTCTTCAGACGTTGATTTTAAATCTGTGTGTCAGAACCAAATAAACAATAACCAGGAATAGAAAAAATAGTGCAGACAGACACACACAAGAACACGAGATATAAGGTGGAAACCCAATGTGGGTGAAAACCACCTGCTGCAATTTGTCTCTATCTTTTTCAATTAGAAACATCTTTTTACAATGATTCTGTAGTGGTGCAGTCCTTTACTAGTACGTAGGCTGCAACCTGCTGAGGACTACAATCCTCTCTCATTCTCCAACTTCTTCTGGAAGGGAGCTACAACCCCGTTAGCTCTTGTACTAGTTGAAATACTAGTAGGTGCTGACTTACAAAAGGTTACAACCTTCTCTTTTCTTTCAGGGACCACGTTTCTTAAATTTTTATACTGGATCCATGAATAACATTAATCAAACATCAATTTTATCTGTATCAACCAATCTTCTTTGTACAACCCAATACTGAATCAAACAATCACTTCCCAGAATGTTGTAACCAGATAATAACAGTGACCAGACACCAACCTTGAACCCAGAATACTGCAGCAATAACCAAGGTAGCTAAAACAAATTGTACGCTACCTCAAAATCAGGAACCTGCGTGCACACACTTCTATATAAAGGCACACCTACGTATATGCTTCTTTGAATTACTGAAACTGTGTGTACATGTGCCTTCTCTGTGGTGAAACTGCGTACAGATCTATGAAAGACAATTTTCCCTTTCAA
This sequence comes from Pinus taeda, assembly GCA_000404065.3. NCBI lineage: Eukaryota > Viridiplantae > Streptophyta > Pinopsida > Pinales > Pinaceae > Pinus > Pinus taeda. The sequence continues at coordinate 14,034 of APFE031414361.1, read as the reverse complement.
GTATATTAAACCCAGATTATCAAATTCATAGATCAATTCATGCATCAAATATAATAGATTAGAATCATACAAAGATACTACTTTTCAAGTCTTGAGATTTGACCCTTCAATAGAATTTATCCATCTTGTGACGATTAGGTTCCTCCTTGATTCAAATCCAGCTATGCACCATCAATCACCAGTATTCAAGATCTCACTCCTTATTAGATATTCAACGCATGAGTCAATAACCTTGCCAAATGATCTCTTCCTTTTTATAATCTTGGCCTAGCTCAAACCATGGCCCAAAACCACAGATAACCAATACTAGGGACCCAATACCTAGGTTCAATATTTTGGATGCAATACGATGGTCCAAAACCATAGATCCAATTACCATGGATCCAAAATTAATCTTTCCCACATGTTCGTGCTTTTCTATGCATGAAAGTGCGTATATATGCATACACTACTTCTTATCATCAATACCGCGTATATACGCAATATGGTTAAAATGAACCTATGTATACCTTATTTTCTTTCATTCTGAGTGCCTGAGCTATGATCTACCATTTGAGTGAGTTTCTATCAAGGATAACACCTATGCCATAGTGCCAAACCTATTTCATAATGCCAACAGTCAAATCATTACTTGATGTCTCATCGGAGCTTTTCCATCGCATTTCCTCGCTAAGGATTGCACCGACAACATCATCAAACTTTAAAGTACTAGATCTAGAGACAGAGTTACTAATGGCCATAACTAAACCATTCCAACTTTCTAGTAATGAGCACAGAAACAAAAGAGCCCTAACGTCATCATCAAAAGTTACCCCTACAGAACTTAACTCATTGGTAATTGTATTAAATTCATTTAAATGATCAGCAACAGATCCACCTTCTAACATTGTCATATTAAATAAACGCTTCATAAGAAATACCTTATTTGAAGCTGAGGGTTTTTCATATAGTTTGTCCAATGTCGACATTAAACCCTCTGTTGTCGTTTCTTTTGAAATATTAAATGTTGTTGATGCTGCTAGACACAGTCGTATTGTTCCAAGTACTTTTCTATCGAGAATATCCCATTCTGTGTCTATCATACTCGTCGACTTATTTGTCTTTCCGCTCAATGGTTGGTACAAATCTCTCTAATACAGATAATATTCCATCTGCATCTTCCATAGCTGGTAGTTTTGGTGATTGAATTTTTCGACCATAAACCTACCATCTTTCGCCATTGCTCCCACTCAAACCAGGAACCCTTCTCTCCTATGAGTTTATCATCCAAATAGACCTTCGACTCTGATACCAGTTGTTAGAAAATTATATATTACAGAGCAATGGAACACATAAAATATTGCAGAAATATAAACATAGAAAATGCATAAAACAAGAAAGACACAGATATACGTGGTTCACCTAGTTTGGGCTACGTCCACGAAGAAACAACCAGTCCTTGTTTTTTATATTATCCAGCAAACTAAGGAGATACAACCTACAACATATCCGCTATAATTCTCTCTTCACTCTCAATCTCGTCTCTCTTCCTCACTTAGAATACAAATATACATAGACGCGATACAATTCCCTCATATATAGCGAGGGGTTGCTTTCTAGGGCCAATAACCCTAAATTAAACATAACTTCTACCATCAGATCTCTGCCTAATGAACAACCTAGATAGACTATGAAATTACAACATTTTACAACACAATTTTACATCCATTCTTAGCTTTGGGGGCGCTGCTCCCGATCCCCTGTCAAGTGGGGGCTCCCAAAAGGTCGCAACCACCCCCTGTGGACCCCCCTACAATGAATATTTTACGGGAAACATTGCCACCCCATTTTGAAATGGGGTCCAATGCGGCTATACCTTTGAATACAGAAGATAATCAGGCTCCACACCCAATACATATTGGAAGTTTAAGACTTATGCTCGACACATGTAGACAATATTAAATCTCTCTGAACCCAAAGAAATGCATAGTTTGTGTATCTTTTTTCATATTTTTGGGACATATTGTTTGCAATCAAGGACTAATGGTGGACCCTACGAAGATTGTTATCATTGTGAATTTTCCTCCACCTAAGACAGTAAGACAACTTTGCACTACATTGGGAAATACTAGGTATTACAGGAAAGTCATCAAGGAGTATGTGCAGATCATTGCGCCTATGGAGAATTTGTTAAAGAAGGATGTAAATTTTCAGTGGAATGAAGAATGTTAGAATAGCCTCGACATATTGAAAGAAAAAATGGTAGTTTCACCTATATTAGTGTTTCCAAATTGGAATAAATAATTCCATGTCCATGTGGATGCCTCTTTTATAGCTTTGGGTGTATACTGGCACAACCTAGTGCAGGATAAATTGATCATCCTATAGATTTTCCGCATAGAAATTTATCTAAAGTAGAAAAGGATTACACGACTACAGAAATGGAAGGACTTGCCATGGTATATGCTTTGCATAAGTTTAGACACTATTTGCTAGGATCACACTTTAAACTGTTTACAGATCATTATGCACTGAAGTATTTGGTTAATAAGTTTGTGTTAGGAGGAAATATTTGCAGATGGTTACTGTTATTCCACGAATATGACCTTGAAATCATTGTCAAAATAGGAAGACTAAATGCAGGACCTGACCATATATCAAGATTGGAAATAGGGGAAGAACCAACCAGCATATAGGATAATCTCCCTGATGTGTAGTTATTTGCAATCAAAGTTGAATAAGACCATTTTGTAGATATAATTCAGTTTTTTACCACAAGGATGGCCCCTTTAGAGTATACTATGTAGAAAAAGAAAGAATTGGTAGTTAGGGCATCTCACTTTCCATTAATAGAAGGACAAATATATAAGATGGATGATATGAGATATTGCGCAGATATGTTCCTGAAAATGAAAGGTAGATGATTCTAGTGAAATCTCATCGTGGCGCCGCTGGTGCACACTATGGAGATAAGTCTATTCTGCAAAATATTTTGAGAGAAGGATTGCAGTGTCCTACACTACATAAAGATGCAAAGGATTACTGTAGAGCACGTGATATGTGTCAGAGAATATGAAAACCTTTAAGAGGAGATGATATGCCATTAGTATCATAGGTTACATTACAGGCCCTTGATAAGTGATCTATTGATTTTGTTGGACCCATCAACCCACTTGGAAATAGGATTCGTGTAAGGTACATAATTACAACAACTGATTACTTGATAAGATTTGTTGAAGCACAACGAGTAAGGGACTGCAGCGTAGAGACTGCTGCAAAGTTTACTTTTGAGGATATATTGTCTAGATTTGGATTTTCAAATATTTTGATGAGTGACCAAGGTTCCCACTTCCCAAATAAAACTATTGAATCATTGACTAAGGAATTCCAATTTTATCATCAAAAGAGTATCGTTTATCTCCCTTAGGACAATGGAAAATTAGAAGCATTCGATAAGATTTTGGAGAATGAAATTACTAAGGTGTGCAATATGAACAGAGATGACTATGACCTTAGAATCTCAACAATTTTATGGGCTTATAGAACCACATGTAAAAAATTGACAGGTCACACACCATTCAAGTTCGTTTATGGGCAAGAAGTTGTGATGCATATGGAGTACATCATCCCTAGCTTGAGGATTGTAAGTTTTACAGATATGGCAGACCCTGACATAATGAAGGAAAGAATGTCATAGCTTATTTCTTTAGAAGAAGACTGAGTTATAGCAGGATTCCATCAGTAGGTACCAAAATAAAGAGAAAAGGATTGGCATGATAGACATACTAAGTAGAAGAATTTCTAGGTAGGATATCTTTTTCTCCTCTATGACAGTAAGTTTATGAAATTTCCAAGAAAATTCAAGAAGCATTGGCTGGGCCCCTTCATTATCAAGAATATTACTACTGGAGGCACGTTTTAATTATCAAATTTAAATGGAGAATTGATCCAAGAAAGAGTAAATGGAAGCATGTTGAAGCTATACAGGGACAACCCTGTCCCTACAGCCTCACTCTAAAGAAGAAAGGAGAAAAGTCTTAGTGCCACCAGTAGTTGAAAGTGGACACTAGACTATAAACTACGTTGTAGAGAGCTTCGATGTAGGAAGTTACTTCGCTACAGTCTCGATTATGTCGAAGTAAATAAGAGTTGCGATGTAAGAAGGTTTGTTCGTTAAAATATGGGATGCGTCGAATTTTTCTGGAAAAAATATGATCATTAAAAGGGAAAATTTAACGTTAAAACATGTGGAAAGTTGCATTTACGAGGACAGATTGGCAAGATCTAGGGATAGATATGCAATTAATGAACACAATCTAAATGCAATCTAGATAAAATCTATGCTAACTCAAATTTTCTATTAAAATCCGCATCCTGCCTAGATTTGGAATTTTGCTAAATTGAGAGTTCTAGAATTGATAGTATGAAGAAGTTGAAGAAATTCATGTTATCATATGTCATTTGAGCATTTTTGGGATGAAATTGTTCATTATTTTCAAGAGAAGGGCTTATCTCGAATCATGGAAGTAGTCACGACAACTTTTGGAGTGCTCGCAACAACATCGTCACAAAAAGAACAGATATCTCCACAGAAGAAACCAACCAAGGAAGAGGTAACAAAGAAGAAACAAGATAAGAAACCTATCGAACCTCAATAGGAAGCTGCGTAAGTCAGATATAGTGAGAAAGAAGTGGAGTAAGTAGAGCAGATGGAAATAGATGGCGCAACATTTCCATTGCCTCTACTACCATACATTCCACTAAGAAAAATGAATGCTAATCCAATGAAAGACTCAAAGGATGTGAATTTTGGCCCCTTCACACCCATATTACCAGAGGAAGAGGAGAAACATGATGACAGTCACCAGGATCCTTCTGAAAGAGATGAGAAGAATAAAGAGTCTAAAAATATAGAAATAAAACAAACTGTTGCAGAAAAGAGGAAAACACAGGGCAAAGTTACCATGAAGGTTAAGAAGAAGCAGAAGAAAGATAAGAAAAAGGATATCACGCCAATGGTCCTAACTGATGGGGACTTGGAGAATATCGGGGATAGAATTTAGGAGGTGACAATAGAGTCATGGAATCAGTGGGAAGAACGTTATGATGCACTTCTCACAGGTGTGAAGGAGCAGATTGCGGAAGTTAAATTTTTTGCACACACAATTAGACAACCTACGCAGATAGTGGAGAGGATTTGAGAATAAAGGAAAATGGATCCTACACTTACAGTGAGCTTAGCGCCAATACTAGTCGGAGCATTGCATTTTGACTCCGTTGAGGTACAACAACAAGAAAAATGGTGCAAGAATGTCGACATGAACATCACATCAGTACCATTGCCAAGATTACACAAGCTACAGATGGAGATAATTGAGGAGTTTAAACTACATGAACACCACACTTCCTAGCTCAACATTCAGGTATAAAAAGAGTGTTATTCACTAGAATGGAAGCTCAACTAGGCAATCCAGGAAAGTGGCCAAGCACTTCAATAGCAACAAAAGTTGAAGGAGGTGATTGAAGTGACATGTAGATATATTCTGGACCTTGATGTCTCAGAAGAGAAGCCAGTAGAAGAAAAGGTCGCAAAGCTTGACCTTGCATTGAAAGGATATAAGAAAAATATCACCAAAGTATAGTTTAAATACGAAATGTAGATGAGTGAGATACAAATGTAGCTGCAACCAAGCCCACTCTAGGAAGTTAGGGAGTGGAGGGAGACTAACCTAAACACTACAATAGCCAACATCTCCGCAGCAGTGGCAGGCTGTGGGAAACTTTTGTATGAGAGTTTACATATTTGGACTTCGCTAAAGAAATATACAAATGTGCAAAAATTACAAGAATATATTCAACAGAAGCACTAGAAGCAACAACAGTGGGAACAGATTCAGACATCTACGAAGACCTTACCAATGTCACAAAAGCTCACCAAAATCATTGAGCGAAAGGTCCTCTAGAATAATATTGAGGAACTAAAGAAGGAAGAATAGGTTTTAACATAGAGGACTCAACCATGGTAGGATGAGGCTCTTCAACTACCAAAGGCAGTAGATAAGAAACTTCAAGAGCTTCGACAGAGGGAGATGGTGGTGGTGGAGAACATTGCAGAACATGTGATGGAAGCACTACTGGAGGAGGTGTGCAGTGAACAAAAGAAATTGACAGAGACTTTGCAGCAGTTCAATAATACTTACAATATTATTGCAACAAAAATTAGAGGCAAAGCGGTTGCGTCACTCGAAATAAGTCACATGTGAGTGTTGGGGGCATGTTGGGTGCAACCCAACTTGGCCTAGATTTTGGCAAAGAATTTGTATGTTGTGGAGCAGATGTATAGTGGAGCACACAACAGAGTGCGAAGTGGACTACATAGTGAAGTTGTTGGAATATACCACGTGGTATAAGGGCGTCACATTGGGGAGATGCCCCTTCTTTTTGTAAACTGATGTGATAATGTAAAGGATCAATTGTTTTAGCTGCTTGTTTTAGGGAATCCATGGTATGTCGACCATGGTATTGTAATGAAAAACCCTTGATGTAATAGTATACACAAGGTCAAATAATAAGAAAAGAATGATTAGAATTGATCCAGATCTATGTTATGGTTGAAATTTTGTGATTTGTTGTTTAGAAAAAGAAGGCAAGCCTTTGCAGTTGATTCCATAGAGGGCTGACTCTGCAACTGAGTGCGAAGACGACCTGCAACTTAGTGCACAAGTCAAGAATTATTTTTTGTACAACCTTTCTTATTATAAGCAATAGTTCTTGTGGGCATAGCCCCACATTGGTGTGAACCACAGTAAAATTAGTGTCTCGATGTGTATATTTTCTTACTATCTATTGTAGTGTACAATTTTATTACAGTTGCACTTCATTTCAGTACAATGATGATTTACAGATTTATATGGTATGCTTAAGTGATTAAATCAATGTGACAAAGTGATTTATGAATGTTAAGAAGAAAATATAATAGAAAACACCACATTGCATCATCCTCGAGGGCTGGAGAAACCTAGTTATTCATCCTCCCATAATCACTTCTAGTGAGATTGTGATTTGCTTGTAGGTTGTCGCTGAAAGGGTTAGTGATTGAAGGTTTTGTTGGTATGCAGTATAGATCGAACCTGGGTCAACCTAAATCAAAAACCAACATCAATGCCAGCTGAATGATGAGCCTAAATTCATTTTCATTTCATTTTTATTTACTTATTATCATGAATATGGTGACTAAACATGTTTTCTTTGGAATGGCTTCACGTCGGTTAATCACGTCACCACCACGTGACTCCATTAAACGTTTTATCCTGCAATATGAATGATTTGGGTTTAATATAAGGGCTGAGGTATTTTTGGATAATCATATAACCCTAACACCTATAATATGGGGTTAATTTTCCTCCTTTCAGTTTCCATTCTTCTGCAAAATGTGGTCATTTCTCAAGGGATTCATTTGCCTTTTCTATGAATTTCAGGGAATGCCTGATATCCTTCTACCTCTAGAATATTTTAATAACTCTTGTCACCTACAGAACAAGATTAGTAAGTTCGACTAGGTAAGAGTTTTGGAATTTTTTTGTTATTGCTCTTGTTAAAGGGTAAAAGGATTTTGAGTTCCTTGTTCATCTACAATTCTACTTGTGTAACTCTTCTTTGGTTGTATTTTCAGGAGTAAGAATACTTGCAATTTTATTTTGATAAGATTTAAAAAAAAAATCTTCATCTTTAGAGGGCCTAGGCATCATTGTGAGTGGGAAGGTTACACATATTTCCCCATATGTACTTCCTATATCTCGCATCGATATCTTTACAACAATGTAATTTATCTATGGTATTAGTTAAGATTTGAATTTTTTCAGTTAAATGCTAACCTTATGTCTTACAAAGTTAGGTGATGGGGGTCTTTCCTTTATTGCTCCTGCACCCAGGTATAACGAGGGTTTTCTTCATGCACTCTTCATGCATTATCTTTATGGTTTTGGTGTTCCAATTGGTGTATAATTTGGGTTTTCTTCATTTTTTTCTTTTTCTTTTTAAACAATGCTACCCCCTGCATACATCCCCGTAGGGAGTTAAAGTTGAGGTTTTTATTCATTTTCCCCTCCTACTATTCTGACCATGCACATAGGAAAATTTACCTTGTTGGATGTGATTGACTCCTGGGTGAATGCTCTGTTCAATGGGTTTTCACTCAATGTTCTCCTATTCCCTTTTCCTAGTTGGATTTTATGAACATTGTATTTTATTTTGTGGCATGATGGAGCTAAAACATCAATCCTATTGGCTAGTGATAGGTAATTTCTCCCCAACGCTATTCTATAAAAATTATATAGTTATTCAATCCTCCATGGAAAGTTTCTAACTCCCACCAATGTTATATCTGTATGCATGGTTGTGGATTTTCATTTGATTTTTATATTTTGTAGATGAATTTCATTTCCCAAATTGATTCTCAATCGCTCTATCATAGGTCAGTTTGTTACCAATACTTGTATCTTGAACTCATATGCCAATTGTTAGTATTCTTTTGAATGGGTGATTTCCGCTAGACATTGGGGTTTACTCCCTAATTTGTTTCATCATTCAAAAAAGACTATAGTTAATTCCACTAGAGTGGGCATAATTACCTCTTCTATTTTATCATGTTGTTATTACCCTGATAAATCAATGCCATTCAGTAGACGAAGGTGATTGTATGAATTTATTTACTTATATGTATAACATTTATTCCAGCATGGCTACTGGTTTTTCTTACATGCGCATGTTGTGTTTTTAATTTTCACAATATTGTTACTTAGTTGTTGGATGCTAGCTCTTAACACTGTGTGAAATTTGTAAATAAACTTTAGATATATTTTGTGCAATTTATCTTCTCATTGTTTCTATCTTACAATTCGATAAAAATTACACTGTAATAAAATTCCTTTTCAAAATTATGGGTTCAACAATATTCATGCATTTTTATTATAGAGAATGTATTTTTGTGAGACTATTAGGTAGACATATTTGACAATTTAATTCACTATAGTTTTTAATTAGGGTTTACGGTTACTTCATTAAAAATTTGGCTTTCATGTACATTGAATTCTAATACAAAAAAAAATCATATCACACCATGGTTAACAGGGCTTCAAGTCTATTTGTTCTTCACTTTACGATTTCAGTATGATTAGGGATATATGAATGTTCAACTACCTCATGCTTTCTCTGATACTAGTGTCCTTTCCTCATTGAGCTTTGATCCTCTGTTCAAATCATTTTTAGAATGGATTTGAGGCATTACCACATCAAAAAAATATATTCCTCTTCTATTCAATACTCATAGGTTGAAACTAGTCTGAATATTCGTCCTTGTTCATCTATTGTGAATAAAAATTCATAAAATAGTTTAGTAGCATGTACTTAATGATTTATTCTACTATATAGATCTATATTATTCTTTAACTCCTCGGTGAGACTCATAGTCTCCAAGGATAAAATGAACCTAATTTATATTTTAAAGGATGCAAGTGTTCTACTAATTCTTCTTTCAAATGCATCTACATAGGACTATATGAATTTTATTGTTTTCTTGTAAATTCATAACTTAAATCCTCCTTAATAGTTGGGGTAAGAGGGTTTTTGACACAATGAGAAAATTGGAGATCTATGTTTCTTAATTATTATACAATTATTCTTCGAGCATTGAAGAAAAGAGGAAATGCAACATTTCTATCTAACTTAGATTTTATTTTTTTTGTTCTTCCATTAAATTTAGAAAAACGTGTACACAGGTCGAAGGAAATTATTATGCATCTAGAAAAGAGTTGCACTTTGATGGAAATACTTAAAATTTAGTAGTTGATGAGATACTAAGGCATACAAAATCATTTTTTTCCTTATTCCTAGTAATGTATATATTAGACATACCTATCTATCCCATTTCAAACTCATATAGTAATATAACTAGAAACTGTTCACATCCCATCTCTATAGTACTTTGGTATGTATATTCTAAGATGCAAGATCAATTGACCCATATAGTTGTGTGTGGTAAGAAATTTACACATAGTCACTAGTTATAGATATTAAAAATACATCATTTTGGTGTAAATATCTACTACTATGTACACTATACTATGTTTCTATTTGAATGAAACTACTCATTATATAACAATATATCTTAATTCAACATAATAATTTCACAGGAATAAAAATAAAACACACTATCTTCCAATATCAATAAATTATAATCATAAGGCTAACTGCAACTATTGTCTAGAAACTTTCTCAAGATTAAACACTTTCCTCCCAACCATGAACTATATATGCCATCTCCCCCCAAGCTAAGGCCTGATTTCCATAAGAATCAACCCCCATTTGATTCCTAGGTGGTTTATTTTATAGATTTATTCCCAAAATATTTTTTTAGTAGCATCCCGTTTTAAGGTTTTCCAACCATTTGCCTACGCATTTTTTTTTCTTTTTATTTTAAGTTTTTCTTTTCACTAAATCACGCCTTTCTCTCTCGCAATGATTTATTCCATCTCACTTAGTATTTCTCTCCAAATAAGTGAGTAACATAATATTTCTTTGCCATTATGTTAATATTTTTAATTATTTTCTCCAAGGTGATTTTAGGATACTTTTAGGGAAGGTCCATCATATGGGCTTAACCACCAAGAACTTTTCATAAGTTGGAAATAAGTATTCTTAAAATCTAGTGCTCTTTCTTGAATATCAAAAACAATGTATTTATTAATTCCATAATAAATTAAAATATTACATCATCAAATTAGTCCCATTATGGCTTCCATAGCCATTCAATCCAATAATATTTCAATGTCTAAAAATAGTTGATGTTTAGAAATTAGAACATAGGGCTATTACATCTGCCCCCCCTAAAGTAAACATTGTCCTCAATGTTTCCTCAATTCCATGTTTTCCCAAGGTGGAAAGAAAATGCATCTTGTATTTTTTTTTTATAATAGTTTCTTGAGTGCTAGAGTGCTTTCTATTGCACTATGCTTTGAGAAATGGCTCAACTCCAGAGTAACTCTACTACTGCCTTCAAGTTCTGCTCATTTATTAGCATGTTCCACACATGCTGAATAGGTGCTTTACATCCACATGTCCTCCAAAAGATTTTTAACCTACACCCAACAAGACTATCCACATGCACTCCAAAAGGTGAGCAACATCAATATAGAATCACATAATACAATAGGTCATTTGGTGCATTTATTCATGGCTATGCCAGTAATATGGAAATTGTTTACTGTGAAATTCAAAACATGGAATTTCCAATTTTACTTTCATATAACTTAAACAAAGGAAATAATAATGAAAGGACTACTGATTATGTCAATTTGACACCACCATATCAAATAGGCATATGCCATGCATATTTCAATGTAAAACAACCTACTACCTTTTCCACTTCTATGGTTGTTATATTATTGTCAATTTTGCTCTAGAGTGGACTTAGTCAAGTCCATCTTGATTGTCTGCCACTTGTTTCCATACCTTTCTATAAACCTACAAAACTATGAGGACACAAAATAAGTAATTCACAATGCCAACATAGATAATTAAGGGGTATCTTAACATACCCAAATTCATGGTCGAAACAAAAAAATGTAACTTCACAGATCTACAATACTTGTTTTCATTTTTACCCTTATCCACTCTTTAGCTTTAACTTACTCCCTTGATTCTTTTTATTTTATATGCATGGGTTGTCTTAACCCCCAACATGTTAATATAATTATTTTCATCAATTTCAGACATTTTCACACACACACACACACACACACACGTGTGTGTGTGTGCATGTGTCTATAAAATAATTGAAAAAAAAAATCTATGAAGTAAAATCCCTAAAACATAATCATTGTTAACTAACAACAATTAACTTATAGGGATTTTCCTTCATAGATTTTTTTTCATTTTTAATTATCACACAACTTTGTTTGTCTACTCCATAAATTTCTATCAAAATTCCTAGTTTATCCAGTGATATCATTCCAATCAACCACTCTTATGGTCCTTTTTGGTTCGATAAAAATCTAATTTGTGATGCTTCTAACGAAATAACAATATTTATCTCTAATCCCATAAATTTTTTAGACCATTTCATTCTTAATATTGTTTCCAATCCAAGATTTCCTTGCCCTTTTTAGGGTCTATATCAATTATTCATAAGGAATTACTTTTTTTCACTCTTGATTTTAGCTTTGGTCCATTTTTCTCTTATCCATTCTTGTATAAGGTTGATATTTGTTGCATATTATTTTCGCTATCTCTAAGTGCCTTCGTGTTTTTCCAGTGTCTTGGGGAAATTAAGATGGCACTATTACTATCTTTTTCATCTTAATAGTCTTCAATTATTCTATCTACGTTGTGATTTTCGTTCTTTATTTTTCCTTCAACCACAATTTGCAATGGTATTCTATTCTATCTTGCATATATATCACATATTTAGTTGGTCCTTCACATATGTTTCTGTCCACATTCTGTGAAGGTATTCTCTTGTCAACCAATTCTCTTGGTTACAATGTTTTTATCTTATATTTTACATATGTCCAGAGATATTTTCATCCTTCAAGTTTACCAATCAAGAATTTATTTCCCTTTTTCATGACATTGAAATTCCCTCTTAATGGCTTTCCTCAATATATAATTTTCTCATGGTTTTCTTGCTCATTGGTCACACTCCAGACTCAAATTATTGAGGGTAGTCATGCATATGAACTTAAAATTTCTTGTCTACAATGGTATCAATTCTTGAAATTTATGTTATTAGCATCTATTTTCTTCATATAAATGTTTCATCTGTGCCAATATTAATATTAAATATGCGCAAGAAGACTCTTTTTTGAGTACTTGTTGTATTTTGCTACACTGTATTGTAGTTCCATTGATGCTTATATACCTAACAATGTAAAATTTGAAACGGGAACTGATACTCTTACCCGTTTCGTAGAGATAGCAAAAAAATGACCCGATTTTCAAAAGTGGTGATGGAGAATACACATGTTTTTTTTAGAATATGGTTTTTGGAACTTTAATTTTTTTTCATGTTCAAGGATGAAATCAAGTTTTAGAATGGTAGTGATTTTCATGCTGATTTTAAAAAGTGAGTATTCTGCATCACACCTTTTTTTTAAAAGACCTATTTTTTGACTTTTAATTTTCTAGTGTGTGAAATGTGAAAAATTATTTTCTAAATTTGATAGTTTTTGAAGTCGTCATGTTATTCATATTTTCTTGTTCTATATCTTAATTTATTTTTTTAGGGGGGGTTTTATTGTTTTTCCTTTCTAAATTAGAAAGACGATAGTTTGAATTTTAGATAATCTACATATTTATACATCCTTAATTAATTTTTCAATCCACATGAAATAATTGTTTCTAAAAAACAACATTTTTTAACAATGGACATAAAAATAAACATTTTTAACATAAATATAACAAAAAAACTAAACGTTTTGATAATTTTTTGCTAGAATTAACATGTCAAAATCACAATTTTTATACAAAAATATTAACTAAAAATGGTCAAATAATAGTTTTTTTTATGAATTTCATGTCAAAAAAATAATAATAACAACTTTTTTTTTCAAAAAATAATAATTAACTTAAAAATCAATGCGAAAATCACAAATTACAAATATTGAACACATAACAACTTTAATTCATTGATTATTCTTTTCATGAAATGTCAGAGTCAAAACATTGCAAAGCTTGATTTCCAGGTATAACTGAAATTTAAGCAACAATGTCACGTAATCCAAACTCTTCGTCTTCTAGAGTTTCATCATTGTCATCTTCCACAATATTTTCTGCTTCCTTTTGCGCAATTTCCTCTTCTAATGGGTCTTTGATGTCTACAAATCTCCCAATATATGTCTTTCCAAACATTCCATGTAATGGTGGTTGGGGTTCCTTTGCCTTTTTTGCCACACATGATTCATTAAAGTCCCCTTTCCTCAACCCAATTTCTTGCATTTCATCTGGAAGACCAGCCCACCCGGCCCACCCGGGTCGAATATCTTACAGGGATTTTCGATC
>APFE031414356.1:2521-12543 GCA_000404065.3 Pinus taeda | reverse complement strand
ACCCTGAATTGCACTCCCTCCAATTGCCACCAAAAAACCAAAAATCTTTAAATCAATTCCCCTTAATCAATTTACTAGCCTAAAATCTTTATTCCTAATTGGGTCAACTCATCATATTAATAGATCTACTGAATCTGACCCGAGAGAGCCTTCTCATACCTCGTAGGGCCAGCTACGAGGTGAAATGGTTTGATGTAGCCTTGAGAGTTTGTCTATCTCAGCCTAGGTGAATTCCAAGTGCTAACAGGAGGCATATAAGATATTTTGTTGATCGCCATTGTGTACTGGGTGTTCGTGCAAAGGAAATAACCATTCAGATAAGTGACTTAGAGATGGTTGAGACATGAGCTACAATGGTAATAGTGTTGTAGACCTTGGGTAGACATCCCTTCCATCACATCACTAGGGTGGAGACGATGTTGGTCGAGAGTGTGTTGGGACCTACTATGGGTGGCTCCAGATGATGCTGTTGTTGTTGAATCAACAATTGGCACTATGAAGGCGAAGGAATAATGATAAATATCCATTTGGGACCGTTTTATGATCATTCTTCTTTGAGAAGATCCTCACCATCTACCCTCATATACGAATCCATGATGGGGGCCCACATGAGCCAAAGATGCACCAGTGGGGGAAACTATTGCAATGAGGTGGAGGAGGGGGAGTTGAGTGGGTGTTTTGACCTGAGTGTTTTTCACATTGGGACCATATTCCAATGTACATAAATTATTATCTATATAATGGAACGAACTATCAGGGAGATCCTGACTTACCACTTCTGCCAGGATGAGCATGGGGCCCAAATGGTAAGTGATTTCTCCTTAGCCTTTTATTCCCTCTCGATTATGTCGACAAAAAATGTTGAAACTATAATGCTTGAATGTGAAACGGGAAGTTTCTATATATTTGATGAATTTATAGTTTAATAAATATGTGTATGTGGTACTAATTTATAAACTTTTGTGGTATGAATACATAACACCGATGAGGTCGACAGGATATACAGGGCAATGTGCAACACCTAGGGTTGCAGATCTAGGTAGTTCCACATCACAATATAGATCAAATAGTGATGCTCTACTGGAGGACCTTTGACATAGATTCAATTTTCTACTAAATGGGGTGACAGAGCGTGGGTGGAAGGAGTTAGAATATCGGTATACAAATGAGTGCACTGTTCTTCCCTAAGAGTGGCAAGGAATCAAGTGGGGCATTTTATGGCCAGTCAGGAAGTTCGAGACCTACGGGTTGGTGGGATGGAGCCATTGGCTTGGAAGCCTCAAGATTATAGTGATTAGGCATAGGCACATCTGGGTCCCTATTCTTGTTTTATTGTAACATGTGAATGAGCATGTCAGATGTATTTAGAGTAGTGGACTCGAAACATTATATGTTAGATATTATGATAAAAAACATGGTTATGCATATTTTTGTGAAGATTGTAGTTCATCATTTGTTTATTCTATGAATGTCTTCTTATATATGCATGTGATAAATTCAAATCTAGAATATTATTTGCAATTGTATCTACACAGTGATTTTGGGCTCTAGGAACATGACTAAATGTAATAGATTCAAATTGACATCCCAAAAGCTTAACTCGTAGATATTTTCTAAATATGACAGGAATACACACATTATAACTGTGTTTAATTGCATGAAAAGTAGCAAGGAATCAAGACAAACATGAAGATGAAGGATTCAATGATCAAGGGAATTGAATAATAAACCTATCCTAACATCACATTTAGCTTAGTTATTGGTGGTAGATCTGATCCAAATGTTGTTGGAGTGGACTAACAAATGCAAGGGGGTAAAATGGGCCAAGTTGCCAAGGCTAGATTCCTAGAGAAGCAACTCGCACCATCGGCATAACTGATATGAGGTGTGGATGATGGACCCATCTGAAATATGTAAGAAGACAAGGAATGGGGGAGACAACAATGGAGGACAATGCCAACCACGATGATAAATATTGTCACCATTGAGGAGGTAGAGAGTCGATTGATGTTGAATACACCATCGATCATCACGAGGAATATGGGGGTAGTGAACTTATGGGTTCACAAAGAGGTGAGGACAATGTTGGACTCCACATCATATTGATCATGGGTTTGTTACAAACAAAAGTACACACAATGGTGCATATCATCCCAAGGATAATTAGAGGTATTCACGGCTTCCATGATGTCGTTAACAAAATGGAAGATGGGGGGATTGGAGGAAGAGAGACCACGTGATAAATAGGAGCTACCTAAGGCATCTTCATAAGAGACAAGGTTCACATACACACTGTGAAGGCTGGGAGATAGGTGACTACTAGATGTGACATCTACCATTGTTGAGACCAGAGTGTTCATTGAAGAAGGTTCAAAAGGCTCAGAATGTGAGACATCTAGAGAGTTTCAATATATCAATCCCATGGATGAAAACAGGTAGAGAATAGAAGCAGTACAATCTCTCATCTCAAATTCAG
This sequence comes from Pinus taeda, assembly GCA_000404065.3. Taxonomy (NCBI): domain Eukaryota; kingdom Viridiplantae; phylum Streptophyta; class Pinopsida; order Pinales; family Pinaceae; genus Pinus; species Pinus taeda. Next base: position 10,067 of record APFE031414356.1, on the reverse strand, counting down.
GGGGAGGGATCATGATGGGTGGTTGAGGGACCTCGTTCTGTGACATGGGAGTGGGAAAAGAACCCGTAGGTAGAGGAGAGGTGGAATCACTACGAGCAACCTATAATTCTCGAAGCACTTGAAGTGTATCACGAAAATATTCGATACGAGGACAAAAATGAGAATAATGGCCACAATTATTGATGAGGATCATCAATAAGCAAATCACAAGGGTCATAATTACATCCTCTATCTTTATAACTATCTCTTTCTCATATTTATTTACAATATTTGTTATATTATTCTTAGTGGGAGGGGTAGAATTTTTTTTGTTATGTCATGTGGCCTAATATGGTATAAATGCAGGAAATATAGCAATTTTGAGATGATTTCAATGTAGAAGATCGGAGTAGACAATAGGGATAGATTTTAGGAGGTTGTCCACCTCCTTAACTCCCTCAATACACCAAAATCACCACATTGTCTCTCATTACATCGATGTCATTGGCAACCAAAAACGATGAGGTCATTGGAAACCAAGAAAGTGTAGTTAAAGGAGAATAAGATCCACCCTTCTTGAGTTTTCAGAGACAAACGTTTCTATTTTCTAGGGAGATGTTGGTAGCTACACTCTTGCATTAATAAATATTCCAATGTGCTCATTAGGATTTGAACTTTATTTGCAACTAAAAGGCTATTGAGCTCAAGAACTTTATACTAATTTTTTTAACTCATTATATGATGTATTTGACATTGATGCAATGATAATGAGAAGTTTCTTATTGATCAATCACTGAGTTAGTTCCATAGGGCTTAGGCTCTTGGGTTTGGGCCCAACCCTAACGTCTTAGGTCCCTCTTATGTAGTGGATTTTAGCTTAGAATTTTTATTAGTTCTCTGAATTTTATTATAATATAATCCCTGAAAATTCTTGTGATTGCTACCTCTATCTCATCTCTCGCATGGGAGCATGAATGGAAGAATCTACAATCACAACCCAAAAATGTTATGTTTATGATTTCTTAGAAGAAGGACTATATTAGTCATCCTCGTTTTCATATGTTTACTGTAGCTTAGAAGTTTATTCATTGACTAAATAAGCACTTTTCTCATAAATTAGATAGTGTTTAAATTCAACTAATCTTTTCTGCCATTAGTTATTTTACTTTGTAAATGATAAAAGACTATGTGCATGTGATGTTTCAGGGCTGTTTGGATCTTCAGGAAAGGGGCCTTTCACCATCTTCATCCAAGACTTCTTCACCCTCTTTGATGTATGCAAAAATTATGTTCTTGAGCTCATTCCCTTAGGTCACCATGAGCAACCCTCTTAGTCCAAAACATGCCTTATTGAGGTGTTGAGCTTCACTAGGGGAGTTGACCACCTCTCATCCATATACCACAACCTCCATCTACCTTTCTATCCTTTGATCTCATCATTCCTACCTTCCAAACCCTCTGGACATCCTTCCTGTAGCATTACAAAACTTCCTGTAGCAATACAGGGCACCTGTAGCAGCTTCCTGTAGCATGCCTGTAGCAGCGTGTTTTACCCCTTGTTTTGACCAATGATGCCAGTTTGACTTATTTTAGGAGTAGGTTGAACCCTATCTTGAACTCCATGATCAAGGGCAATACCTAGGCCATTCCAGCCATCCTTTTCATTCATTGCAAGATAGAAAACCATTAGTTTGTTTATCACAGATTTAACACAAATAGAACATTGATTTATATGGAAGTGTGAACTAGATAGATGATGTATGGAATCTTCAATTATGATTTGGTAGGGTAGTTTCTTGTTTACAAGTGGAGTTGGTAGCTAGATGGTTTATTGAAAGATAGTGTAGTTTCCTTTATGTAAGTATTATAGCTCTTATGTTCTTTCATGAATTGATTCAATAGAATTTACAAGTTGATAACATCTACAAGTTGAGGTCTAAAAAGCATTTACCATTATTTCATTAGAGATAGATTTTGAATTTCACCTTTAGTAGTTAATTTCCTTCTAATTTAGTAGGAATAATGGTCTTGGAGCACTATTGATCAAATTTCCTAGTTGAGGGTGGCATGAGTAGAACACCATCTACTGTGTATATAGTATTGTCACCTTGAAGTTTGTATGAACCTCGAGTTGATAAATAGAGTTGAGGAGCCGTTGGGAGTTGCAGCACTCTTGGTGCAATACCAGGGCTCAACACTTTTTGGGGTCATTGTCGGGGAGGTGTCTACGTAGATGTTATTTCTTCTTAAGCATTATCTTTTGTTTTGCATTCAGTGTTGAAAAAATCATATAAAAGAAAAAAAATATTTCATGCCCCGTAGGAAGACATATACTTAAGGAAAATTCTTACCTAACACTTCCACACCCTCAAACAGTCAAACTTCACTCTTCTTCGATCAATGTCAGCTTCCCTCTCTTAGTACAGGGAAGTTAGAATACCCTTTAGGTGAACAATTTTAGATCTTTGAAGAACCTATTGGGGAAGAAGAAGAACCCATTTCACCTACTAAATCCATGGCTAAAAAAATGAACAATGAGGTGTTCCCTATCACAAAGACTAATGGAGAGGCTGGAATGAAGAATATAAGGCCTACTACCCTTCCACACTTCCATGGTTTAATCTATGAGAATCTTGATACTTTTATGTTTGAATTTTCTTTTGTCTTCAACAGTTATGACTATGCCTTTGATGACCATAAGTTGAAGTTATTCCCATTTACCATTAAGGATGCAACTTTGTGTTGGTTTATGGGTTTGCGTGGGGATAACATCACTACTTGGGCTCAAATGCAACAAGAATTTAATAACAAGTACATAGACTACTGTAGGACCAAACAAACCAAAGAATAAGTCTTTAGAATGACTCTTAGACCTGATGAATCCCTAGAGAACTATGAGAGATTTCAACTTAGTTATAGGAAGGCCAGATGCACTCTTGATCCTGAATCACTCAAGCTAGTTCTTCTTATATGGATTAGGGCAGACATGGTAGAGACCCTCAACATGTTTTCTGTGGGAGACATCTATGAGTTATCCTATGGTGGCATCGAAACAATGTTCAAAAACCATTCTAGGGTTGCTAGGAAGAAGGGTAGGGATAGTAAAGCTTTGATCGGTTCCTCTCCTTCCACAACATCCATTAAGAATAAGATTGGGAACATCTTAGAGGACTTTAAAATTGAAATGTTGCATACCTTTTCATTGAAAATGGATACCATGCGAATCAAGAGGAGACATGAGGAACGAGAGAGGACCCTAACTATTTTTTTCCCTAGATGCGCTAGAAGGCACCCCAGAAATGAATGTGCATTAACTATCATAGAGGTTTGCTCAACCTGTGAGGAAAACCATGCCATAGGAAAATTTCCTTATTTTCATGGTTTAAAATTCATATACCAATGTGAAAAAGGTGGGGCTGAGAAACTCTGCCTTATAAACCAAAGGAGGCCTCATTCTTAGCCATATTAGCAGGGCATGCAAGGTGCATCTTACTCTTATTACCATCCCAACCAGAATGCATCCTTGCCAACCTGGTACTCTTCCACTCGTCCATCATGGTCCACACCTCTTTCTTGGCCTCATGCTCCTCAATATCCTCCTCAACCTCTAATTCATCCATTTCATCCATATGCTTCTCAACATCCTCAATGGAATAACCCATCACAAGGGTTGAGGCCTCAACTCAACTAACCTCCTGCTTTACTACGTCCACCTCCATCTCAACCACAATTCACTCATCCTGCTCAATCCAAGAAGCCTCATATGCATTCTCAACCCTATCCAAACCTGAATAATGGGAAAGCACTACAGTTCTACAGTAGAGAGACATATTACCTTGCCTATGATATGGAGATTCAAGAAATAAACCTCCAACCTTGAACAACGCTTCCTGATAACCAACCTTCATCTCCACCTAAAGAACTTGAAGAGGAAAAGGAATATAGTATCTCTCAAATAAATCCACCTCCCTTTTCTAAGAGATTAATTTATCCTAACCAACACACCCTAGAAGAGACCAAACTTATAAGAGAATTGAATAATCTATGTGTTAAAATACCCCTCTGTAAAGCTATTAAGGATGTTCCCATCTACAATACGCCTATCAAAGAGAAAATTTTTAAACACCCTAGGAGGAGAAAAAGTGACACCCTCACCATCAATGTTATTGATCAATTATCTAATTTGATGTTGGGGAGAGTGATTTGTCCAAAATATTTAGACTGTGGAACTCTAGTAATATATGTTCACTTTTATGACATCATTTCCCTCATACCTTGATTGATATTGGGGCTGACATCAACGTGATGACTAAATAAACCATGTTAAAACGAAACCTCCAAGGATCCCTGAGAAATACCACTACATTGCTGCAACTTGTAGATAGATCCATAGTGGCTCCTAAGGGAGTTGTTGAGGATGTTATGGTTTCTGTTGACTCCTGGGAGTATCCTTCTAACTTCTTGGTTCTCTAGCCCAAAACCAAATTCAATGGTTATCCTCTCATCTTAGGAAGGCCAAGGTTAGCCACTACTAATGCTGACATTAGTTGCAAGGCTGGGAACATGACCTTTAAGAATGGAATTTTCTCCAAACAATTGGTATTATACCCTCATACTCAACCATCCATTGAGCATGACTTACCCTTATGGCTAGAAAAGGAGAAGGAAGATGAAGTGTATCATACACCATCCCATCCAATATGTACCCTAGATGTTGTTATAGGAGGTGGGAAACATGATTAAGATGACCTCATTGAGCAGATTGTCGAGAACCAACCCCCGAATACCATGCCTCTTATTGAGCTTGTAAAATAGTCTGAGAGTTGTCCTTGGACTAAATTATGCTTACTTGACCCAAGTCCTTCCCATATCAAAGTTGTAAAATTTGGTCCATACATAACCTTAAATATCAACCCTTCTCTCTCATGCAACCAAGCAGAGAATTTGTGGAAAATGATGAGAGAACACGTAAGTTATTTTTCTTGGAAATATAAAGAAATGAAGGGGGTGCCTCCGTCAATGTGTACTCATCACATCTACATCAAGGAGGGGTGAAAATTTGTGCACCAGGCTTAGAGGAGGATGAACCCAATCCTCAAGGACATAGTAAAGGAAGAATTGTAAAAGTTATTGGACGTAGCATTCATATACCCCATCTCACATAGTGAGTGATTTTCTCCTCTAGTTTTTGTTTGAGAGAAGAATGTGAAGTGGAGGATTTGTGTAGATTACACAGAACTAAATAAAGCCACCAAGAAAGACCATTTACCTTTTTCTTTCATTGATCAAGTTTTATATGGTCTTGCATGGAAGCAATTCTTCTCTTTCTTAGATGGATTTAGTGGTTATAATCAGATCCAAATCAGTCGTGAGGATGAGAACAAAACTAAATTTACATGTCCTTCACGTACCCTTGCTTATAGGGTCCTCTTTTCGGTCTATGCAATACCCCTGCCACTTCTCAAAGGGAAGTTTTGAGCATCTTTACTGAGCTCGTCCATGACTGTGTACAGATCTACATGGATGATTTCACTCCCTATGGGTGTGAATTTCTGGAGGCTCTCTCTAACCTAGGAAAGATCTTGAGGAAGTGCATTGAAATGAAAATATCGTTTAGTCTTGAGAAATGTGAATTCTTAATGAATGCAGGGACTATTCTTGGCCATTTAATATCTCACGAGGTAATATAAAGGACCCAAACAAGATTTCCATTATCAAAAGGGTCCCTACTCCTCAAAAGCAAAGGGATGTTAGGAGTTTCTTAGGCATCGCTAGATATTATAGGAGGTTTATCAAGGACTTTAGTAAAGTGGCTTCACCATTTTCTTTATTGTTGACCAATGACTCATAATTTTTCTCGCCAAGGGGCCCTTGAGATCTTGAAAGAGAAATTAATCACTGCACCCATACTTAGGGGCCTAAATTGGGCTTTGAATTTCCATATCCATGCTCATGCATCTGCCAAAGTTGTGGGGGTCACCCTGGGACAAATAGATGGAAAATTACCTTATGCCATTTACTTCATTCGTAAAAAATTCTCTAAGGTTGTGTTACACCTCATGAGAGAGTTCGTGGCTATGTGGGAATGTGTGCCCGATACATTTTCAAATTGGATAAAAGTAATTAAAATTAACGGTTGTAAGTACAAGCCATGAAGGCTTTTAATAAAAAAATTTGGTTCTGAAATCCTAGCCATCCCAAGAATAATGGCTAGAAAAACTCTTAGAGTTGCAGAATGTTGGACTAGAGGAGTGGATTGAAGAAGAATAGAAAAGAGAGTCCAAATTAGGCACTTAAAAATTTGAATTTAGATTATTGCCGAAAGAATAATGCAAGACTAAGAAAATGTGAATGAGGCTCCTTTATGTGGAGAGCTTTATTAAGGGCTTTAAGATTAATTGTCATGAGTACAAATAAGTAAGTTCACTAAAAGTTAAACTGAAGCACGAGTTGCATCTTACACTCTCTGAAAGAAAAAAAACATAGATGAATATTGAGTCATGAAAGAAAAATAAATGTTGCAACTTCCCAAAACTCGAATCAAATTGCAATATATTTAAGCTTCAAAAATATTTTTGGATCAAAATAGTCCTCACGACAGAACCCCTCAACAATGTCATTTCTAGGATTTTATCTTCCCTCCCGAGCCTAACTGTGAGTTTAAGAACCGATGCTTGATTTAGTCACAAATTTGTTTTTAAACCATTATAAAAATTGTTTATTAAAAATATAAAACTCTATTTTTGTTAAATAAAAATGATAAATATTAAAGTAAAAATATGTACATAGTGACCTTCGTTAACAAGCATATCGTGATTCTTTGTCATAAAATAATATATGAGTTTCAATATATGGTTTTCAAGAATCATTGAAAGTATGAATGTAGATGTGGGTAGTGGTGTTGTACCCTTGTATGACTTGGAGAAACCACATACGACTTTTGGAAACAAAAAAAACCACTTAGGGAACCACCCCTGGTCGTTTGTGAAAGTACGAGGGATTGTTGTCCCAATCGATTATAGCCATTGATTTACATGATGGAGGGTTTTGTGATATTCACCTCCAGGACCACTCCCCATCTTATTGTTCATGCACTTTGTCCTCCCGGAAATCCATTGGATCAAGGTAGGAATGTTATGAACACTCAAAGTTGTAACCTCTCTAGAATGATAATCCTATTTTATACAACTTCAAGGCATCTCACATTAGATCACTTTCACCATGGTTTGATTACTCATTTGTGTTTAAGTTGTGACCGATATTTGAATATCAAACATCGTTGACTTTCTATAGAGAAACTTTTATTCTCTGCGTAGTGAATGCAATGATATTGTTGAAAATCTCAAAAGACTCCGGCGTCAACTTTTCCATTGGGAGATTGTTAACAAGTATCTGAAATGAAATGGTTAGGATTGATCCTTCGACCTGTCGATTATCATCTAGTGATTATTGAGATTTTCAGTTTTAATAAATTGGGCAAAAATCTCATGTAGGTGACAACTGTAGGATTTGTTTCTAGATTAACTCTATTTTGTTGGGAAAGAGTTAATGCATCCTATATTTGTTG
>APFE031414354.1:56666-99898 GCA_000404065.3 Pinus taeda | reverse complement strand
TAGAGATATATGCATGCAAGGAAGTATTTATTGTGTTAGAACTCTTCAAATAGAATAGAAGAGAAAAACATATCCTTGTATGCATTATTGAATTAGATTTTTGGAGAGGAAAACTAGTAATTGCGTGATTGATCATGTTAAAGGTTATTTTGGAAGATTCTTTAGAGAAACATATACACATGCATGCATGGAAAGGTATATTTTTTGTATTGGGTTTCTAGTGAAAAGGAAAGTGCAATCACATAACATTGATTGTGTTAGCCTTCTTTTGGGAGAAATAATATGAATTTGCACACCTAAAGGGATTAGCTATGGTATGTTTTCTTCTGGGAGAATATTATGTATAGTTATTGGGCTAGATCTTTTGGTAAGAGGAAAGTTTTTCTTTGCATGCATGAGAGAATAAATGTTTTGTGTTTGATTTCTTGAAAAATAAATGTGTTTATATTTCCATGCAAGACTTATTTGTTCCCTTTGGAAATAAATATTTGTTTCACATGCAAAAAGAACAAGATATCAAGTTATTTTCTATTGGAGAGGATAAGTACTTGCATGCAATAAATTTTAACTCTTATGCTAACTTTGTTTCAAATAGATCTTGCATTTTTATACATAATAACCATTGTGAATAGCTCTCCTATTGAAATATGTTTTTGGAAAAGAAGATGCATTCATGTACATAAGTATAAACTATATTGTGTTAATCCCTTTGGAAAAGAAGACATAATATTGGTGAAAAGAAAATTTCTTGTTGGGATAGTTCCCTTGAAAACTTGTTATGCATTTGGATACACAAGAACAATATCTAGTATCTCAGCTTTCCATTGGAAAGAATATGAAAGTGCATGAAATATTATGTTAGCATTTTGTTGGAAAGATGATTCTTGTTAGTAATGTATTTGAAATGATGTTAAAGATGGAATTTCATGACATTCTATTTATGTTTTCGGCATGTACACAAATAGATGTTGAAGTGTCACTAATAATTGATTATTCGTTAATTAATATTTTATGTTTTATCTGATTATGATATCAAGTGTGTTGATGACAACAACGAAAACAAAATATGGTGACTTGTGCAAATGATAGTTCATATTTAACATTGTGGTAGATAATGATTTATTTCTCCATGTAGAATTATGAATGCCAACTGTTAGATGATCCAGTCATGGGAAGAACCAGGTTGCAAAGACTTAATGTTCATGACTTCATGGGAAAACGATATCATGATGATTGCAATAGCTTATAGCTAGTTATGCTTTAATTTAGATGATATTTTTTTTGAAACTTTTAAAAAATAGTTAATGGATGGATTACCTTACGAGTCGTTGAGTGTGCAGTGAACACTCCCAAAGCATTTAGTAATAGAATTAAATGTTTGTTGGCTTTCACCCTATGAGGTTTCTACAGTATGTCTGTGTCGAATTGTGATTTCTTTCATTTCTTCCTTATATGATGTGTTGAGTATATTATCAAGAATGTGATTAATTAACTGAGTTAAAAGAATCATGAAACCAATGCATAGTTATAGCAGTAAATTTAAGTTAATATGCTACAACAAAGGAAGTTAATGGTTGTGTAACTCACTATGCTTTTACTAAATATTTCTCTATGTAAGGATGATGGTTATTCTAATGATAATTGACGGAATATAGAAAGTTATTTAGAAAGTTACGCATAGGTAAATGTCGAAAAAAATTCCTAACGACATGCGTTTTCCTGGGAGGTTATAGGGGTTGTTACACTATCCCTTTTTCCATGAGATATGGTGGATGACGTGGAATCCATTCAAGCTATGATGGTGCAAGTAGGAAGGTCAATTTCTGAGTGGCATAAAGTTTGCATACAAAATCGCATTGAGACAATTTATGCATTGCTGGAAATACGTTTGTGTGTAGAATATGAAAAATAGGTGTGGCACTAGAAAGGAAAATTTTTACTCCCAAACAACATTTTTTGATGCCTCAAAATGCTCCTAGAAGGTTTCATATAAAAATCTTCCAAATTGGGTCATGTTTGTAAAATTTGTCTTGTGAGCTAATTTTTAAACTTTTTGCACTCTAAAAGCATTGAGATGGATGAAAAAATATAATGATCCTACTCATATAATGTGTCACCATTTTGGGAGGATTATGGTCCCAAATGTCTTCTACAAAATGAGGTGAGGTAAGTTTTCCTCTGCTTTCTCCCGAGTGTACCATTTATCTTTCCCTGGAAGTTGTCCTTTTAACTAAATCTTCCAAAGGTCATGTTGTCCTAGTCAAGTAGTTTTGTAACTCTTTTACAAAATTGTAGCTTTTTCCAAATCTACCTAAGCATCTAATGAGGAAAATTCTATAGAGGGTAGGATTTTTTCTTTTCCTCATCTAAGATGGAACACTCATATAGCCTCAGAATCTCTACATTCAATATTCAATAAATGTGCATGTATCGGGGTAGACTGAGTTAATAACCATCATCTCCCACCTTTTCAAGTATCTCAGAGGAGTCATATATATCCTTTGAGGTGAAAACATTTGTAGAAAAGATAAGTAAAATCAATCCCATACCATCCATCCTCGGTTGCAATATATGATGGCATCATCTATACAAACCTGACCACTAGAGAACTAAGATGGAGGAAGTGTCAACTATATCAAGTTAAATCCCTTAGCAAGAAATTTTCAATATCATGGAATGTGTAGGGGAGTGTGTCCACCATGTTCCTCCCATAATTTAAGGCTTGGATGTTACATGGTCAGCAATGCATCCACCCGTAGTCGAAGAACTACGGCCAATTCCCTAATAGGTACCACACCACAATGCTATTTAGATAATTGTCATCAAATAATCCTATCAGGATTTAATGTCACATTTAATGTGTACCTTACCCCTTGCCATAATAGTGCATATCAAGTAGATACACAATGTATTAAACAATGTACATCATGTTTTTCATCATTCGATGTCTTGACAACCCCTAGTCACAACATGGATCTTTGGTATCACATATTCCCTTTCAACCTGTAGGTTATTTCTCATCCAATAATATACATAACAACATCAAATATATAGATATATGGCCATACTATCTTGTTATTTGGTTTGGTATCCATGTACCCATTTTTTCAATTAATATTAGCATGATGGAAATAAATAATATATCAAATCAACCATAACTCTGATAAGCCATACACTACAAAAATCACAACCAAATAAGTCATACAGAAGATAAATCATAAGTGTCTCTTACTTTTAGGAATTCAAGAATATTTTCGAAAAAATGGACCACATCACGCTTCATGCCTTCCTAAAGAAAAAGTTTCTTCATGTCTTATTACATCTTCCTTATGCCAAAATATGCACAATGGAGTTATCTATGTGACTTCTTGAGGATGGTTCTTCATATAATCTCTTCCTTAAGGATGTAAAATCTCCCTTGAAACCTCAATATTCCATCTAGTATGAGGGCATAGCCTTCAAAATTTATCTTTATCTGCTTCCCATTCTGGAGCACTAATGAAACCTTCAGATATCGACATTATTCGAATACTTTTCTCAAAATACACTCTCTCAAATCAACCCTCAAGGGTAATATGGAGAAGGTCCATGGCCTCCTACTTAGCTCATTGACCATGACATTCTCCTTTCCCTCTATGTACAAAATCCTAACATTGTAATCACTAATGAATTCACTCCATTTCCTCTATGTAACATTCAGATCCCTCTAAGTGAAGAAATGATTTAATATCTAATGATAATGTTTTAACTCAAAAATTCTCCTAATAATGTATTGTCTCTAGAGATTCAATGCTAGCATCACTACTTCCTATTATAAGTCATGGGTAACATATAACTATTCATGTTTCTTCAAATTCCATGATACATAAGTTATTACTTTGCCTTCTTACATTAACACAACTCATGATCATGTTCTCGAAGCATATGTGCAAATTGTGAATTCTTTCTCCATAGGATTGGTGCATTGGTTAGTAATCTCTTTAGTTGGATGAATTTTGTGTCAAATTAATCTATCCACTCATACCTAAATCCCTTTCACTATAATGTGTTAATGGGTATCACAATATTTACCGAGTCAACTTAAATCTCTTCTCATGGGATCATGTTCCTGAGGTAGTGAATTTTCTTCCTAATAATTATAATTTTGACACCTTTCCATATAACTCACTTTCCCTTAAGCATTTCAATATAACGAGTAAGTGCCTTTCATGATCCTTTTCATTCACGGAATACATGAAATTATCATTTCGAAATATATGCACAAGGTTGTACAAATACTTCTAGAACATACCATTCATGAGAATCATGAACACTACTAGTGAATTGGTTAGTCCAAATGGTTGACTACAAACTCATATTTTCCAAACCGAGTTCAAAAAAAAGAATTTGTGATGTCTCTTTCCTTAACTGTCAATTGGTGGTATCTAGATGATAGATTTATTTTTGATAAAATCTTTACTCTCTTCATTTGATTGAAGACATCATCTATTTCATGCATCGGGTACCTACTATTTACCATGGCTTAATTGAAGTCCCTATAATATATGCACAATATTAAGGAACCACTCTTCTTCTTGATGAAAATCACCAATGCATCTCAAGGCGAAACACTAGGTCTAATAAATCCCAAATCCACTAGATAATTTAACTTAATCTACAACTCACAATGTTTTGGAGTCATCGTCCTATAAGGTGTCTTGGATATTGGCTTTGCATTAGGTTTTATGTTGATTTTTAAAATTATATCCCTTGTAGGGGTTAATCCTGAAAACATTTTGGGAAAACATCCTCAAATTCTAAAAAAATTTAGTGTTGATCTATGGAAGGTCCCTTCCCATCACTTACAATCTTGAAAAATTATAATCTGTTTCCTTTCTTGAGGAATATTTTTACCTTCATCATGGAGATGAATCATAGAGACACTTCTCTTCTAAAACCACATATCTCAAATAACCTACATTCATCAACTAAACAAGTCACCTTATTAATGAAACAATATGCCATAGCTTCATTAGCTTTTAGCTAGTCCATAGTAATAATTAAATCATATTTCCATAGTGTGCCGATGTATGCCTTCAAATTTCTTTTACAAACACTGAGTTTTTCCTGAAAAATGTAAAACGTGGGTCTTTGTTCTTGTTGTACCCTAGAATTAATTTCAACTTGTCTAAAGTCAATAGGAATCCAACCCACAATTTTCTAATGTACCTTGTGAAATGAAACTGTAGCACTAGAATCAAACAAAATATTAAATTTTAGATGGTTTATCATATCTGAGGTTTCTACCATGATGCATTGGTGTTGATCTTGGTGGTTTTCAACCACTACATAAATCTAGTGGTGGCTACTTGATCCTCCCATTGTTACATTTCCTTATTTATGGTAGTTACCCCATTATAACTCAAGGTAGTCGTGCTGGTAGTTAGGCCCCTCACATCCCCAAATAGTAATATGTTGTCAACTAAACAAAATGTGGTTGGGCTCTTTGGAAAAATATTATCCCCCTTATTATCATACACCTGCTTATAGTTCCATGTGCCTGAATTTGAATTGCATAAGTCCCTAAAATTGTCAATGAATTTGCAATGGCAGCCATTGAAATCCCCACTACCACTATTTTAGATACAACCATGTTTCCATATGGATATGGCCTTCAAATTCTCACTTGAAGAAGTTCCGAGGGGCCTTCTTCACAAACCTTGGCTATTTTGGAAAAATGATTTTGCTTCCCCTTTCAAGTTTAGGTGTTCTTCTACATAGTAGGTACTTTCTACAAATTCGTCAATTGACAATGGTTTCCATATCTAAATCATTATGATCATATTAAGGTTCAATCCATTAATGATGAAATCTTCCCAATATTGATAAATATCCATGTAGGAGACATACATAACCAATTCCATGAATTTGATCTCATATTGTTCTACCATGATGTTTCCCTGCAACAAACCATGCAAGGCTCCTACTTGTTTTTTTTTGTAATATGTGGATATGTACTCCTTCCTTAACCTCTCCACAAATAACTCCTAGGTAATTTTGTTACGATTTTGGTGTAATTATCACTCGAGGTTGAACGAAAAATTTAGGTTGTTATCTTTGAGCTAAAATATCACTATCCAAGAAAAAATTAACACCCACTTAATACTTGACTGAACTCGGAGAGGGCGATGAACGGTCTAAAGCGTGGAGTAGGGATAGGGTTTGACACACTAGGGTTTGCAGAAGCCGACACGACAAGGCGATAGAGGAGGAGACGACCAGAAGGGCAGTCTTTTGTGAGCATATTGAATCAACAAAGCTTGGTGCGCGCGGTAAGGCGTAAACAAAACTTGACTGAGCTAAAGGAAGCAATGGAAAGTAGGTAGGGGAGGGGAGAGATGCCCTCCTAAAAAAATATAGTGGCAGGAGAAGCAAGCGGGAGTAGATCACAGAGTAATCCAAGGGGGAGCAGCAGAGAGGTACCGGTACTAGGAAACCAGTGGCAAACCAAGACAGGGGGCCGATGCTTACTAAGAGCACAGGAAAAACCAAGGTATGTTATACCCAATAACAAACTTGAAGAATATAGATGCTATATGAGGGATCATGCTTTGATATGTAAGTTTGTAGGGTTTTGGCCAACTGAGAGGGATCTAGTAAAATGGATACAACAATGATGGAAACCAAAAGGGCATATAGATCTAAAGCTAGGAGCGAAAGGGTTTTTCACAGTAATATTTGCAAATATGGAAGATAAGGAAAGAGCTTTTGAGGACGGACCATACTTCATGAATAATGTCGGTTTGTTCATGAGACAATGGCAAGAAAGATATAACCAAGAAAATGAGAAAATGCTAGCAGCACCCATCTGGGTTAGATTATTCGGCCTACTAGTGGAATTTTGGGACCCTGATATTCTCGAAGGAATTGGTAATTCAATTGGGACCTTTGTCAAAATGGCTAAGTTGACAAAAAGGGGGAAGTATATGTCCTACGCAAGGATATGCATCTACATGAATATAGAAGAACCGTTGCCAGAATATATAGAGCTAGAGTACCAAGATGAGATATGGCAGCAACCATTGGATTATGAAGACATACCTTTCAGATGTAGAAGGTGTCATCAATACGGGCACCTTTACAAGCAATGCCTGCTAAATGAAGAAGAGGGAATTTAAAAAAAGCAGGAAGAAGAACAAAGAAGGACAAAGAGAGTAGAGGCTGGACAAATGGATTTCCAAGAGGTCAGCAGAAGGAAAAAATCAGGGAAAGAGGGAATAAAGATACAAGAAAAAACAAATCCTATAATAATAGAAAGTCAAAACAAATTTCATGCCCTTCAGGAGAACGAAGAGGAGGATGCAGGAAAAATGATCGAAGAAGATGAGAATGAGATCGAACCAATGGAAGTTAGTAAAGAGACAAAAGATAGTGCCACAATACAGATAAGGGAGACTGAAGAAGAGACAGGGGTAAGCCTGGAGATAATAACAGAGCAAACCAAAATGGAGACAGAGCTACAAAAGGACACTAGGATTGAAGAGGAAAGAATCATGTGGAAACTGTTACAGGAATGGAAAAATCTTGATGAAAGATTTATATCGGAAACTCAGAAATGATTATATAAATATACATTCCAAAAGTATAAAGAAAAAAAAGTCAGAGCCTTGGAATATGTAATAGGACAAATAGGGATATATGAAAATAATAACATGGGAATGGAAGGCATTGGCAAAGGAGGCAGAAAGAGAGGCAGACGAACAGTGAATGAGACTATACAAGCTGTAGGAGAAATTACGGTTAACTCACGCAAGGTTATACCTCTATTGGAGGTATTCCAACAACCTTCCAAGAAGTTATAAATGATAGTCACAAGTTGGAATATTAGGGGTCTTAATAGCAAAGGAAAGCAGAGGTATTTAAAAGAGAGGTTGAAGAAAGACAAACCTGGGATCATGATAATCCAAGAGACGAAGATTAATATGCAACAAATGGAAGGAATAATAAAAAAACTAAAAATACAATATGAAGTAATGGGACAGGATGCAAATGGTACAACAAGGGGCTTAGCAATCATGTGGAACTCTGAGGAGATAATATTTGAAAACTGGATAAGCCTTCCTAGAATCCTCATCGGCCTGTGTAGAGTGATAGGATCAGCAGAGAGAATTCTCATTACAGAAGTCTACGGACCACACATACCAGGAGAACGGTAAAGGTTTCTCAAGAACGTGCAAGATGCTAGAAGTATCTATCCAGAAACACCATGGATAATAGGAGGGGATTTTAATATGATTAGAACAATAGACGAGAAGAAATGAGGAATAAGCAGACCGGATTAGTTTATGGATATATTTAATGAGATGATTACAGAACAAAGGTTGGTGGATATACCAACAATTAATGGCATTTATACATGGAATAACCTAAGAGAGGGGGAATCAGATAGCTTCTAGACTAGACAGATTCCTTGTATCGGAATCAATCATGAATCAAGATGTTTTTGTAGAGGAAAAAATAATGCCAAGTATTGGGTCAGACCATTTGCCGGTCAGGTTAGAAATAGATATAAAGAAAAATTTGGGCAAAAAGCCTTTCAGATTTGAGTCCTTTTGGCTTAGGAACTCTCAGTTCTTATTAGAAGCATAGGAATGGTGGACTCAAAGCACAATACAAGGAAAAGGAAAGATGCACACTTTTTTATTAAAACTAAAAGAATTGAAGGTGAAGATAAAAAAATGGAATAAAGAAGAGTTTGGGAATATAATGGAGGAGAAACAAAAACTAGAACAAGAAATGGAAGAAATACAACAAAGAATAATTATAGAAGGAAGAAAAAAGGAAAGTTGCAAAGAAGAAGGAATTATAATAAGTATACTAGAAGAGAGGAGGAAGCAGGAGGAGGTCGTATGGAAACAAAAATCCAGGATCAATTGGCTTCGAGAAGGAGAAAGAAACACCAAGTTTTTTCACCAGACCATGATACAGCATGGACAGAGAAACAAGATTTTATCCATTAAAAATGAAGAAGGGGATAGGATAATAGAACAAGAAGGAATTGAGAAAGAATTGGTTGAATACCACAAAGAAATCCTAACTGAATCTCAAAATGATCGTTCAAGAGCTATAGATAATATATGGAAGGAAATTCCCAAGGTAGTAATAGAGGAACAGAATAAAGCATTGATGCAAGCAGCTACTAATGAAGAATTAGAGGAAATTGTGATGAACATGAAGAAAGGCAAAGCACCAGGACCGGATGGTTATACCGTGGAGTTTTATCAAACCAGGTGGCACTTTTTAGGTAAGGAGATCCTGGAGGTAGTAGAAGAATCTCGCATGAACCAAAAAGTATGGCCAGCTATAAAATCGACCTTCTTTACTTTGATCCCTAAGAATGCTAATTCTGAAAATGCTCAGGGCTTTCACCCAATTGCATTATGTAATGTGATATACAAAATAATAGTCACTCTAATAGCGAAAAGATTAAAACCTCTCCTCGCAAGCTTAATCTCCCCAGATCAAACAGGGTTTGTTGAGGGAAGACAAATTCTTGACGGACTAGTAGTAACTCAAGAAATCATCCACTCCCTAAAAGAGAAGAAGCAGAAAGGAATGATGATAAAGCTAGACTTGTCGAGGGCCTATGATCGCTTGAACTAGAATTACCTTAAAAGAGTCCTCGAGACATTCGGTTTCAATAATAGATGGATAGAATGGGTGTACAACATGATATCAACACCGAATTTCTCAATATTAATAAATGGGATACCCTCAACAACCTTCAACACTTCAAGAGGAATAAGGCAAGGGGATCCTCTATCTCCTTTCTTATTCATAATGGATGCTGAGGGGCTAGGAAGATACTTCAAAAAGGAGCAGAGGGAAAGAAAAATGAAAGGCTTAAGGTTGTGGGGGAACAATATTCCCATAACCCATCAGTAGTTTGTGGACGACATTATGCTATTCTGCGAAGCAACAATAAAAGAAGTTAGGAATATGAAAAGAATCCTGGATCTGTTTATGGAGGCTTCAGGTATGGAGGTTAATAAGGAGAAATCTTGTACCTTTGTTTTTAACACTTTGGACTCAATCAAATCTCATCTTACTAGGACGCTAGGGTTCAAGCAGGGAGACTTCCAACAAAGTAGCTGGGGAATCAGATAGATATTCATCCTACAAGAATGGTAAATTGGCAGCAGGTTACAGAGAAACTCAAAAGCAAAATGGCAAGCTGGTCGTTTAGATCTCTGAATATAGCAGGCTGAATAGTCCTTGTGAAATTAGTCCTCCAAGCAATGCCTATTTATCCTTTATCTATTATGGTGGCCCCCAAATGGGCATGTAGAAAAATAAAAGAGATATATGGAAATTTTATTTGGGGTGGTCCAAATCAACAGAGGAAATGGGCATTAGTTTCATGGAAACATCTAATAAAAAGAAAAGTGGAAGGAGGCCCTGGATTGAGAGAACCAGAAATGTTAAATAAGGTGATGGGAGCAAAATTGTGGTGGTGGTGGATGAGAGGAGGAAATGATCTGTGGAAGAAAATATGGACTCATAAGTATAACATGCCAAAAAATACTAATGAAATACTTAGACTGGAAGAGACTCAGAAAGGTTCCACAATTTGGAACTTGGCAAGCTAGAATAGGAATATAGTAAATAGACATTCCTTCTGGGAAATAAGAGGAGGAAGGAATGCTAGATTTTGGGATGAGGGGTGGCAATAGGGAGACAAACTTATTAATATCCAAACGCTTTAGAATATACAACAAAAGGCGCTCAGGGAGGGGAGAAAATATGTAAAGGATTACTTGAAAGAAGGATAGACATATGGAATATGGAGAAAATGGAGAAAGCCAGAAGAATGGGATGAAAACATTAATCAAGAACAACAAAAAGTATACTTAAAAGAATTTGTATCAAGGAAAATAAAAGTCAGAAATGGGGAAGATATTCTTAGGTGGGGAAAAACAATCAAAGGAACCTTCTCAGTCAAGGAAGCATATTATCTGATGGGATATCAGGAGAGGGCAGAGGAAAGCATAGAGTGGAAAATCATCTGGGACGGAAATGGTGGCCAAAGATAGCCTTATTTGCATGGCTTGTGGGAAACAACGAATGTTAACATGGGATAAAATTCAAAAGAGAGGCCTCCTCGGATCTTCGAAATGTAGCCTCTGCAATAAAGAAAATGAAACTCATGATCATATTCTGAATAACTGCTGGTATGCTTCGCAAATATGGGAAGAGATAAGAAAACTATATGGAAAAGCAAAGAGAGACCCTAGTGATATAAAAAACACCATTTTTTAATGGAATAAAGAAAACTTCCACTGCAAAGTTGTCAAGAGAGCTTGGAATCTGACAGTGGGGTTTGTGATATGGCTCCTCAGGAAAGAAAGAAACCAAAGGATCTTCCTAGACAAACACACAAAACCAGAAGAAATATGGAAAAGAGTTCTAAGATCTATTAGGGAAATGATCCTTGCTGAAGATTAGGATGAGGAAGAATGGAAAACAAATAAGGAGGAAGGGCAAATCCTAATAAAATTAAATTTGAAATACGATATGCTATACCCCAAGAAAGAGAACTGATAGAATAAACAGGTTCATAGTTCAGAGTAATTCAGATATCCTAAAGAGAAATTCATCAAGCTGAATTTCGAGGGGGCATCCAAAGGGAACCCAAGGAACGCGGACTTTGGAGGAATATTTAGAGACAGTGAGGAAAACATCAGATGGGTATATGCAGAGTGGGGAGGAGAAATGACTAAAAATGAAGCTGAACTATGGGCGGTTCACCAAGGATTAAGGATAGCAGTGAGGAACAGCTACAGGAATTTAGAGATAGAAGGGGACTCTCAGGTGGTAATAGAGATGCTCCAAAAGCTCAATAATGGGAAAAATTGGAACATATAGTGGGTAGCTGGAGAACAGCCAGGATTGTCAAAGATTTGGGAGAATTGTTAAAGAAGATAGACTATAAAATTATTAACCACGTCAGAAAGAAAGGAAATAAGGCGGCGGATTTTCTTACCAACTGGGGATGTAACGATCAGGAAGGGAAGATTGACAATAGATGGCCAATAGTAATGAATAACCCGAGATGGGAGGAACTAGCAATCATAACAAAACAAGACCGTGAAGAATCCACAAAAAAATAAGAAGGATTACAAGAGACCCCCGATCGGGGTCATTTTAGCGGTGTACGGAGCAATTAATACTAAGCAGGTGCCGAAGCTATACAAGATAGTGGAGGGCTAGGTAATGATAGGCAGGGGAAGCAGGACAACCATGCAGGATCATGCTTCAAGGTGGAACAAAGGAGGATTGGTGATGAAGGGAGGTGGATATGACCGAGCGTCAGACAAGGGAGGCGATCTGAAGGTACGAATGAAGAGCGAAGGGACGTAGACAATAAACGAAGGAACAGGTGGCAAGGCGGGCATGCAAATATAGCAAGCGGAAATTGGAGGGAGAGGATTAATAAAGGAGGATGGCACGAAGGAAGGCAGAAGCGAAGGGAAGAGTGAGAAGTTTGGGAAAGGAGAAGGGTGGTGAGGGAGCGAGTCAAGCATAAGGGAAGGTAGCGCAAACAGGAAACTAAGGAAACTAGAGCAGAGTCAACGGGGAAAATGGCGACCAGAAGGAGAGCGAGGAAGGAGGAGACTGAGGCCACCATGGAACGCAGCAGCTGGGAAAATAAAGGAAAAGGCATGGCGAACGAAGAAGCAGTTGAGGAAACTGTTCTGGTTCCGGACAACTCAGAGGATGATGTCGAGATGTATGAATCGGATGAGGAGAAAGGAGAGTAGTTTCGAGCAAAAAGGGGAAGGAGTGCGGAGTATGAGATAGAGGATATCCAAGAGAACCGGGAAGATGAGGATTGGCAGGGTCGTGAGCGTAGGGGAGTCCAAGAAATTGGCAGCGCTTTGGGCACGAGAAAGCGAAGAGAGGGAGGAAACTACAAGAGCATAAGAGGTGGGGGAGGATGTCGGGGATAGTGTGGAAGGGGCAGGAGAAGAGAAGGAGGCCACAAAGAAGAGCAGGCAGCAAATTTTGTTTGAAAAACCAGAAGAACTGTGGGAAAGAAGATTCAGTATGCAGAAAGAGCCTATTATGAGAATACCAACAAATATGTCAGAAGGATAATCCAGCAAATGGAGGAGGAGGCAACTTAGGGACAATATGATCCTGAGATGGAAGATTGGGTTTACCTTCTCCCGGATCCTGGTAACACGAGAGGCCGCATGACCCTATATAAATAGGTGTTGCACGTTTATTGGGTCATGAAGAGATTACTCGCTAAGTCAATGGAACAAGTAGCCATGGAAATGGCTGAACTGTCTCAAGGAATTCGAAATCTCAAGAAGGAACTAAGGAATATCAAGACTACTTTGTTAATTCAGGACAGGAAGATGGATGAAATACAGCAGTAGTTAAAGCAATGCCACCCAGAGATCAAGAAGGAAATGGAGCAACAGCCAAGAATGGAGGCTTCGTAGCGGTAGATATGTATTAATTTTGTTTCTATGAATATAGTAGATAACGGTTTAGGCACTAAAGCTTTTTCTGATAAGTCTAGAATGCAGATAAGGAAAATTAGCAGTCTATATGAATGTATAGTTTATCTAGCATGGACAAGAAACCTTAATACCTTTTCTTTTTTTATGGTTGTAAAGAACCTAAGGTGGCTAATATACCCAGTTTCCCTTCGGGGTAGGTTGAGGCCACTACGAATATGTAATGGCTTTTGATCCTTAGTAATAGAATAAGAAAGGTCCCTCCGCAGTTTACAAAAAAAAAATATAACTATCCAAGCCTTTGAATTGGTACTATACTTTCTTAGTGTAAGCCATCTTATCATTCCATCCAACAAATTCTGGGAACTTGATATTCTCGAGCTCCCCAGTAATGTCCTCTCTTGGAAAACCTCTCTCAATTTCCCTCAATCTTGTAGGGTTGTCTATCACTCATGGAGAGTGATCTACTTCAACTTCAACCATTTGGCACCTTCTTAAAGTCTCATCAATTGTGTCTAACACACACAAGAAAAGATCCAACTCTAATGTTGTCAATTTAGTTTCTAGAAGAGTTGGGCATTCTGTTGACACTCGAATTCAATTTTCTCACATCCTCACCATTTGTTACACATCCTCACCGTTTTGTACTCGTCAGATACCTACATGACACACAATGTACACTAGTGTAGCTTAAGGAATTCTCTCCTCTTACATTGCTCACATATATATGCAAAATGATATGACTATGTTTTTGTTTTATTATGACCATAAATGAGCATTACTAATACTCAGAAAATCATCATGGATCTATTGAATCCTCTTATCTATGAGTTGTATATAACATACTAACTTTCTCCTAGTACTGGATAATTTAACATCTTCCTAGCACCATATTCCTTTTGCAATATTAATTAATTAGCGAATCATTGTCAGAAGGTTCTGAAATAATTAATTAATTTTATATATAATATATATATATATATATTATATATATATATAATATATATATAATATATATTCAATTAAATTTTTATTTTTTATTATTTTTATTTAATTATATTTTAATAATTTTAAATTGATTTTCTCATTGTATTTAGAAACATATTAAAATAAGCAAGATTTAATACATAAATTAAATAATAAACATATCTAAAAATATATTAAATAATATAATAGCTTAAACAAAAAATATATAAAGAGAATAAATAATAAATAATAAATAAATATAATATAGAAGGGTCCTTCCTCTAGACCTCTATTTGGAGTACCTAGATGAAATTGAGAAGAAAAGATCATGTAATTGCAACTCTCTTTTATAATAAAAAATAGTTTTTTCTCTTTCTCGTAAAAAATGGGGACAGGGATTTGGATGAGCCCACACATCTCTTGAATTCCTCATTTTTGTAAAGGGAGCATAGACTTAACCTTTCCCTACACAATACTCTCCAAAGAAGTAGCAAGCAGTTGGTGTAATTTCAAAAACTCTTTATCCTTTATGTCTAGATTTAGGATCGAAGTACAAATAGTTTTGTCAATAGGGATAAAATTTAATTTGTAAATTCAATTATGAAATTGTTGTAATATTTTACTGTTACTTTCCTAGATATTGTGGATCTTATTCTTGATATATTTTTCCATATAATGTATGGAAACAAAATTCCACAGGTTCATATTTCAAGAAGAAAAAAATATTATTGTGGATTTAATTTAAGCTCTACTTTATTAATCGAAGTATTTAATATTAGAAGCATATGGCAGTTTGAGACAAGAATTCTTGTGTTGATGTGTTTCCAGCCAATTTTCTAAGTATTTGTTTCTCTTTATTTGTTCTCATGAGATGTTTTTATTCCTTATATTTGAACGAAGGAATATTTAATAGAATTCATGTTTATTATGATATTTTCTCATTTCATTTAAGTATCATCAGTCTTTCTAAAGTCAAGAAGAATTCATCCTTGCAATATGCTTTATTTTTTATGGACTGGTTCATCTTTTCTACCACCATTCACAATTATATTTTTTTCTAAGAAATCATCAACTACCCTTCTCATGTAGTTTAATTGACTATCACCACCATATTGGCACCTTATATATTGATTTTCTGACTTATTTGGATCCATGCCCAATGAAATATATGTCGTACAAAATTATTGAAACCCTATTGCACATAAGATCTAGCCATTGCATTAAGTACACAACCAATTATTGAGATGATGCTCGATGATTGAGCTATAAGAGAGAGCCCTCTCTAGGTTGGAGGGGCTAGCCTCCAACATGAAAGTTTTGTTGAAAAGGTTACCTTAGGAATTTTCTTTCATAACCAAGAAAATGTCTTTAGTGATAACATGTTCTATAATCGATTTCCCTTAGCATCAC
The DNA here is from genome assembly GCA_000404065.3 of Pinus taeda. Taxonomy (NCBI): domain Eukaryota; kingdom Viridiplantae; phylum Streptophyta; class Pinopsida; order Pinales; family Pinaceae; genus Pinus; species Pinus taeda. Next base: position 84,014 of record APFE031414354.1, on the reverse strand, counting down.
TAGGAAGCTTGAGATATTAGAGAGTTGCATTGAATTTTCTTATGTCCATATATTGTTGGTTGGGTTTTAGGCCATGTTACATTAAGATTTTTGTTTAGGTTGAATTCCTTATTTTCCAAAAAGGAGACTAGATTTCACTTTGCCCTCCCACTTAGAGATTATGAAGATTGAAGTTTTTTGAAGTTGGTGGTGAAAATGCATGTCATATGTTGTCAATATTTGAAATCTAATTTAGACAAGAGATATACTGAATTTGAAACAATTTTCGAGAAAAAATGCACTATTTATGTGGAAATTGTGAATATTTTAATGAGTTTGTGACAATTTTGAAGCGTTTTGTTGATGTTTTTAGATTTTCCTATGAAGATGTTCAAAATTTTGCAGATTTAAATATCATGTTAAATTTCTAGTAATTGGCAAGGGGAGATAGTTGCACTGAGTTAAATTCTCTAGTAAAATGGAAAAATAAAATATTTTAGGGTTATGTTAGCAAAAAATTTTCAAGATTTTAGTTTTAAAGAACAATGCTTTCTTGTGCATGACATCATATTTCAAATCTCTTGAAATGTCTTAAGAGGGAGTAGTTTTTGCATTTTGTTTCACTTCAAACTTTGTTTTTTTTTTCTAGAAATTTTTTATATCCTTTGAACATCCTAGCCTGTGAAGTCTTCATGGTCAGGGAAAATGAAGATTGTTTTAAAGAATTGTGATCACAAATTAACTCAAAGCATGTTAAATTTGACAATAAGAGGAATTTATCATCAGTTCCAACTGCTCATTCGAGTAGCATACTGAATGGCATTAGGTAAGTATAGAATAGTCTCCCCTTGGTCACATTATTTGGATTTCACTAGGGAGAGAAATATATTAGATAAAATGAATAATGGATGATTGATATGTCTCAGTTACATCGTAGGCACTAACTTTGTTTCTAAGACATAGATATGACTATACCATGGAATTTACAAATAGATTCCTATGGTTGTCAAAGTGATGATGAAATTAGATGAGGATGATGTTGTTTCCACTTTATTAGAAAATCAGTTTACAATGGAAGTCACATTACTATTTTGGTTAAGCCTAGTCATCAGGTCATGGTTTATGAGGTTGATAGGATTGAGTGTTTATTCTACCCACATAGGATGTGCTTTTTCACTACTCATCATCCTATTTTTATTCTAGAACATGATGGTAAAGGTATGCTCGTCCATTGCTACCATATTTCTACTTAGAATTTTTTACTTTACCTTCTGATGTTAGGTAGTAATCCTTTCTGTTGTTGTTGGATCTAAAAATGAGAATCGATTAAATGCTAATGGATATTTTACCTTATTTTTTATTATAGTAAGTGCATTAGAAAATGGAATTAAACACTTCTTATAATGGATATGGTCCTTGATGTTTTCTATATGTATGTTACAAGTCATGTCCAAGATTTACTTCTTCTCTACCTTGATGACCAATTACTATATTCAGACTGATATTTTGTCTTCTATATTGTCATAACCTCTTGGAACCTTTTGTAGATATATAGCCACTCAAAATGTAAACCAAAGAAATTAATCATTATTACTCATTTCATCTTTAATGGTATCTATGTGTGTTTATTGGTTTTTTATTTTCTAATAATTGTAAGTACAAGAAACATGTTATATTGTTTTTATATTGGTTTGGATTTTGAAGTTACGAATTAGTACCAATTTTAATTAGTTTCCTAGTATAACATTTCCATTTGACTTTATAGATCACTTTTCTATAAATAATAATCTTTTCATTTTTCAAATGGTGTGGGATGCTAATTTTAGGTCTTAGAAATTAGAAAATAATTGTCTTGAACGACTCACCTTGAGCCCTGCAAACCCATTACATAAAGATACACAAGTAGAATACAGACAAAATATCCCTTGTATAAAGAGTTACTAGATTGGATGTTAGTCTGGTTTCTTATATTATTGTACACTAATTACATTAAGTGTTTTGACAAAGACCATTTAAGGTTTGTAGAGCCTTAGTTGTAGAGTTATTATTTTCCTATTTAGATTTCAAATTGAATTAAGTGTTTTATATTCATATATAAATATTATTTTATTTATTTTTATTTTTTATTTATTTGTGACATCTAATGCTCATAATTTATTTATCTATTTTTCTTTCTTTTTTTTTTTTTTCTATTTTTTGGTTTTTATTCCTTATAGATAAGGATATATATATAGAGCTAGTAGGGTGGAAGAAGAAATATAATAGACCACAAGTTTTCACTTAAAGATTAATTTGGTGTTTTTTAGGGTTGATATTTTGAAGCTTGGCTCTCATACCACTTGTAAGGACCCATTGTGAGGTCCTCAAACCATAAATAAAATTGTCACATAATTTTACACAAAATATATATATATATATATATATATATATATATATATATATATAGATATATATATATATCAACTCAACATGTAAATTTGTTATAACATATTAAAAACATTAAAAATCATGTAATAGACTGATTTTTTGGACATCCACCTAAATTAAACAACAACACAAAATACATGAAACAATAACTTGGTTCGAATGCTCTTGCTAGAAATATCCAACAAAAATGCCACCATGAGAACTAGAAATGCCTATCAAACTTTGTAGGTTAGGGAACCTCCTCATGTTCCCTAGCCCTTTGAGCACAAGTCCAACTGCAATTGTAGTATTTTTGGAACTAATCCAACACCCTCCAAACTACAAACCAGAATCATGTATGAGTTCTCCCTCTCACCTTTCCTTCTATATTACTCTAAACCCCACAAAGCATAAAAATTAGTCCAAGCCTCTAAAATCCACTCCTTGATTTGTGCCCCCTTCCCCATAAATGCCAACCATCCATTATAATTTCCATTCCCGTCTCCTCCTATCTTCTAATTAATTCCATGTCATTAGACCTTGTCAGGTCATAAGGATAATAAATAATTAAAATAATAAAGTAATAACTTTAATATAGTATTAATATTTACTTTTATGCGTTAATCGCAACAAAATGGATTTGTGAAATCCTAATGAATAAAATTTTGAATTAATAATAATAAATTATTAACTATTAATTAATTAGTAATGAGGATTAAGGTTTGATCAATTAGTTAACTAATAATCAATCTTAACGATTAGTGAAATTTAATACTATTTATAAGATACCATAGGAAGTGTGAGTATGTAGCTCACATATACATATCACATACTTATACTAATAATACTCATGAGAATCAATAATAAAAAACAATATTTAACTACTCTATTATCAACACAATATAGGACAATAAGTTTAGGTTGTGACATTACATGTCCCTATATAAAGACTTAGTTTGAGATGAAATGTCCTTTTAAATTAAAAATAATTGAAGATATATTAACACCTGAAATTATCTGATCATTTTATGTAAAATAAATTTAAAGATAAAGTAAATCTAAAATAAAATAAAAACTCATAAATTAAACAAGCATAAACAGTTTCCTTTCTTTATTTCGTAAATAATATCTTTAAATAGCTAATGGAAACAATAAATTTGAAATTATTCAATAAAATCAAACTTAATTATTACAAAACCACATATATTTGACTACTCAATATGCATTTATTTACCCATATTAAATAAACATAAGAGCCATGGCTTGAATATCACTTATCTTTGTTCCCCATTTCCTCCCACTTTGGTAAACTGTGTCTCAAATTCTCCACAATATAGAGAATCTAGATTTGGAATGTAACATGTGAAACATTTATTAACCCAAGTATGTTGTTATCCTTGACATTCAACATTCACCTATGTTCATCACAATTCTAGTTATAAAGCATATCTAACATCTTATCAGTATTAAAATACAATGAAAAATATGGAACCTTCTCTACAAGGCATGACATTTAGATATCATCTTGTGATAAGCATGGATGAGATCAAGTTATTCACATTAATCACATTTCGTATCATGAAGCAAATCTTCTTCACGTTGGTAAATCCAGGTGATCTACATTATTATTGATCGAAGGAAAAATATTATAAAAACCATAGAAAATGTGTTTGAGACTATTATGTTGCATTTTATAAAAACATATATTTAAATATAAACCTATTTTATCACTAAAATATAACTAAATCGGCATGTGCTGACAATATTATGGAGTTTTACAATATATTTCATATTATTTGAGAGCATCCAACAAGCATCAAGAAATGTGAGTGCTTCCTTGAATAGATGCTATGGTGGTTTGTAATTCACTATGTTCCCTATATTAGATGTTAGTGAATATTAGCTTTCTAGCAAGGTGTGTTTAAAATTTCACAAGGATTTACATTTAAAATAGTTCCAAAGGATGAGATTGAATATGAAAGGCTTGACATAAGGCCATGGCTATGTTTGTGAGTGATACATTTACTTTATAAGGAGTGTATTTGCTAATAAAAAATACCATTTAACATGGCATATATGGTTAAAATAAGTGATGCTTAAGATGTTGAAGAGTCCAAAAAATTCAAGGCTTATTGGGTGGTTTCAAATACGAAGTGAAAGAGTTTTGAAATACAAGAGTGATGTGGTGACAATGTCACTACCTTTTATTTTTTGTACAGATGTATTATCTGCATGTAGCATGTAGATAATACGCTTATACAAAATAAAATAATATAAATAGTTATTCCAAACTCTATGATGAAAGCAGCATTGGATAAATCCAATTTATATTACTTATAAATTTACTATATTAAATAAATTATAATGATTTACAATACTATTACTTAAAATGGAAATGTCCCTCTAGAACCTCATTGATCTTTTCCCACGTGCCGTCAATAAACAAAGAGCCATAGTACTAAGTAATCAAACAACTTAAAATTTAAAAATAAAAGAACATCTACCATGTTATGATATTTTCCCATGGGCCATCAATAAACAAAGAGCCATAGTAGTCACTAATTAAACACCATAAAATTTCAAAATAAAAACAACATCTACCCATGTCACTTATATAGCAGAAATGAAACAAAATTTTCAACTATTTTTTTTAGCACCCACAACATTAATTTCATCATTATCAAATATGTCCTAAATATTTTCCCAAATTTCAATGCTATATAAAAACGTGAAATATATGATAAATTTCTGATCAACTAGAAATAAATTATTAAGTTTTGATAATTAAATAACTTTGACGTACATATTTCACCTTTATAAACATGAAAGATTACCAATGAGCTACACTATTTCAATTATTTTATTCTCATTGATAGTCGAATTGGTTTCAATAGAATATTATCTTTAGTTCCAATTATAATGCTCATAAAATCCAAATGTTTTCCTTTGTTCTTGTTGAGATCAATCTATACTTAAAAAACCATCATGGTAGTGAGGTAACCACTCTACGTTGAGATGTTAGGCTACTCCATTCGTTCACCATCTTACCCTTACATTTTTTTTTCCACTTGGTATATTGATCTGATTCAGAAAGAATAATTATGTATGTATATACCCTAGCAGTACTCAGTTCCACTTATCCACTCCTTTTACTATTATAATTGGATTTCTCAAGTTATTCCTACCTCCTATTATCACAATTTGAAAGACATTCTGCCTTACGTTCTATAAGATACTAAAGTGTATTCCACTCCTTAAATGTCATGAACCTCCATACTATGCTTGATGTAAGGGTGGTAGTACCCCATTCTCTCCACGAGACCAACCCACATTATGTATACCTGTGAAGTGTGGTTATAGGTCAGATATGTATATAAAATCTTGATATTAATGATAGACCACCTATGGGATCGTTCCTTAAGACTAGAGGGGAGGATCTCTAGAGTTGTGTGTTGTAATGAACTATTAATCCTTTTTTTCTTAAGGTGTCCACACCTCAATGAGGTTTATCGGGTTCCCATGGTAGCTGTATTTAATAGTAGTTACAAGACTCAGATATGCTCGTTCTCTACTATACCTAGGAGATGGTGTGAGGAGCGTACGTTTGGATTGCTGAATTATACAAGCACTTCTACTCGTGGCGTGTGTAGCTTCACCCTTTTCAAGATTTCATTTATAACCCTTTAATAAGTCATTTATCACCAGCATCAATTTAATCATGCAATGAGAACTATCTCAGTGGTAAGTGTGTAATGCTTTGGAATAGGTCCACTACCCCGTAGATCTAATAAACTAGAAGTCATATGCATTGCACATGATATCCCTAGCTAAGATCGACGATAGGGATTAAACAAGGCAATCCGACAGTTGCCATTTCCTCTCCCCTAAACCCTATTCCCTCCACCGCTATGTGTATTTGTCATTCGGTTATTTCACTTGTTTTTTTTTTTCAGTTCAGTTTGCTTCCCAATGGTGATGAACTCACCTGATGGGGTGTGACACGGATATGTGAAGCATACCAACATTAGTATAGGATTTAAATCACCCTCTGAAGGTAATTTGGTTCCCTCGGTGGATCCAATTTTATTTTGGTTCTTCTCTGTCCTATTTTGTTTCCTATGACCCTTCGTGCCTAATGACCTTACGGTGCAGTTTCAATAATTCTCTTTGGAGTTTGTCCTGTGCATGGTCTACAATGAATTATAGAATTCATAGCTAGTCCTCCCTCCTCCTGCTAATTCCTCATTCTTCCAAGTAACAACTTTCTCCCCTTTTCGGAGATACATGATTAACTTCCTTTTTCCATTTGGATCTATAATTCGGTTACTTGCTCGAAGAGTTTAAGTGTAGCATTTCTCCCATTCATCTAACTCGGTCAAGGTTTAATTGTGGATGCATATTCCTTCTAATACTATGGGAAAACTCCCTGTGGTACGCTTTGATAACGTCTCTTCCACAATACATCTCCTCGACCTTCACTATTGTATCAAGGAATCACCATCTTCACCAGGGTATTCTAATTCGTCGAATCTAAATGCCATTGCGTTTTTAGTTTCTTATATGTTTCCCTCTCTACTTTCTTTTCCACTTCCATTTTTTATTTTACCCCTTTTTAACCCAATGTTTCCACCTATCTTACATGTGTTGGAGGAGCCAACTCATATCAAGGAGTACATGTATGTTTTGTCTCTCCTTTCTTTGTGATTGAACTTGTTCTTATTTTATCATTGTTTCTCTATATGTTTCTCAGATACGACCCCATTTTATGATTATTATTTGTTTTGTTTACAGGTATTGCAGACGTGGTCTCATTAGCCTTGAATGAACATCACCGACTCATTAGACTTGTATTTTTTTTAATCCTATTATGGTGTGAACAATTTGATAATGGATAATTTGATCTTTGTTCTATTTCTTTTATTTCGTATACCGCCATGCCTTCAATTATTGAGAATGCATCCTCAGGATTTTGATTTCTCTATTTTGAGCTATGGTGGTAAAGGATCCTACCTATTTCATCTGATTGGAATGGTAATCCTCCTGTGCATATTCATTGTCAAATAACTGTATGGGGAAACCATAGAAAACTACATAATTTGAAGATACTTTTGACATATGACTTGTTGAATGAAACATGAAACTCACCATTTCCCTTTGTATCTTACAAAACATGCACCACCATGACATCGTTTCTAAAATATTTCTTTAATGCCAGGCTTAATGTGATTTATGTTGTTTTGAATCTGTCTATGAATTATTCAATATTTATGTTGCTCGCAACACTTGCAATTTATTGTCCTCTTATCCAGGTTACGTGTGATCTTTCATGCAGAGTCAATAGTTGAACATATCAACTAATGCTTGTTCATATAACTAGGAATATAGATTAGTTACCTGTAGATTTATTTTCTTGCATAGCTACCCTTGTTAAAGGATTTCGCGTTTATGGCTTTATTCTATTAGCATTAGATGCATGGTTTCATTATCAGTTAGGGATCTTGATCCTTTAACTGCGTTAATCAGGTTGAACTACAGTTATTTAATCCCATACCATTATACCCGTGTTTCATTTTCAGCATGTAAAAAAAATCCTCTCTGCGGACCATACGGGTTCGAGTCACTGTGGGTGATACACACCGCCCCACATATTTACATCTATAATGGTTGTCTATTATTGCCTGCACATGGAATCATATACTTGTACTAATTATAGTGTTGCCATTGTAGTATCATCATTCTGCCTACGTGCATTTTTCACAGTCATTTGTTGACTATATATGTGCTCTTGTATTTGAACTCAACTATGGTATTCCTTCTGAAAAGTACATTCCTTTGTTTCATATGTATAAACCCAACTATACACATATACAGTCACTATAAGGAAAAAGGTGATTGGTGAGGGTCATGCCTGTGATGGACCTTTAAAGTCCATCATGAATGTGGCATAGGGTGATGATCCTTAAAAAAAACGTTGTTTTAAATGCATATAGTGATTGTGCTTTAAAGTTTGTCACCAAAACCATTTTCAGTGACACTTTTGGTGAGGTTTGTTAAAGGATCATCACTAGTTATTTCTTTGGTGACAATTCTAGTGATGATTTTTTATTGGCCCTCATCAATGTTCTTTTTGGTTACTTTTGGTGACGGTAAAATTTGTTTTATCATCATTAATCATCCCAATGAGTTTTTGATGATGCTATGCGCATGTTACTAAATTTTTGGTCAAAATATAAAAATTTAATACCATTGTTGTGGAGCCTTTTTAATTATGTGTCCAAGGCCATAGCTTTTAAAGTCAGTCAATTTGTTAAGAAGTAATTAATGTGTATCATTTCCATTAAGTAATGAGAATATAGTCTTATTTTGAGTCAACACATGATTCATTTTTATTAGGTTTATTATCTAAGAAATTCCCTTTAGATAAATTTCCGCTAGTGTGTGTAGGAGCTATATTATTTAATACATAATTAAGCTCTGTCAATTCTACTAATGGGAGAGACCTATCACACCTCATCACTCTTGGCACACCTCAACATGCTTTACCACACATTAACATTCTTTGGCACCTCACATCTCATGGAACATCTTTGTACCTAGAACATCTTGCCATGACTAGGATAGGCAACCACATGTTGGCAGACCCTAACATAGCATAAGACTCTCCTATCATGTGTTGGCATGTCGTGTAGTCCATAGCATTCCCTGGAACAATTTGGCATGCCTTAAAATACATTAGAACTTGGCACACATTGGCACTTTACATGTATTGAAACCTATTATTAGAGCACATAGAATGCCCCTTTTGAAAAAGATAAAGTCCTAACTTATTAACCCTCTTATGTCTTCATTTCCTTGCATTTTACCTTGGTTCTTCCTTTTGTTTCCTTGACAGTCCTTGATAAATATTGGAATTCCCTAACACCCTACACATCCTATCGTGACTTAGCATATGGCATGTCTTGGAACTATTTGTCACATGCTAACAGACATTGGTACTCCCTAGCATGCTAGAAATTCATGGCTTGCCCTAATATTCCCTATCATGCCTTACCAGTGCTTAGCATACCTTGTCACTCCCTCCTTGGCATGCCAGCTATCACTCGTTGATACTCCCTGCCACACTCATATTCATTCGCTTCCATGCATTTTGACCTAGTGCTCCCTTTTGTTTCCGGAGTACTCCCTAGCACTCCTCAAAATGCATTAGCACTCTCTCACAGACATTAGAACTCTTCAACATATCCTGCCACTTCATAACATGTGTATCATTCTTTGACACACATTGAAACTTGGCACATGTTGGCACTTGGGAAGTCTTAGCATGTCTAGCATTCGTTGAGATGCCTTGGTATGCTTTGGAATGGTTTAATATTAAAGTTATTTAATATCAATTAGTGGAAAGTAGATGAGAGATAACATAGGAAGATTTAGCACCTCGAATGCATTAACACTTGGAATTTATCACCTATTGGCAACTAGTTTTGGTGTGCCTAGCATGGCCCTCTTGGAAAAGGTAAATGGATGAGTTATTAACAATCTTATGTGTTCATTTCCTTGTGGTTTAAATTGCTTCTCCTTTTGTTTCCTTGACAATCCCGAGCACATATTGTCACACCCTTGCACACCTTGGAATGCCTTAGCCCTTGGCACATATTATCATATTTGAAATGCCTTCACACTATCTGGAACATGTTAGCTTTCCCTAGCACACCTCGGCACTCATGCCCTCATAACTAGCCTTACTTCTTTTCGTGACTTCGGAACCCAATCAAGTCCTTATCTATTGTACTTCATGTCCATTGGCCTGCTTCAGCCGCAACAACTTGACCAAATGCACCTACTAAAAGTATATTACACCTTGCTCAACTAAGAACTTCCTATAACTCATATTAGGCCACTCATTTCTAAGATAAACTTGTCCCACATAAGAACTTACCAAGACAAGGATGACATCTAGCCATGGCCATTAAAAAACTAACATGGATTGCATAGGAAATTTTTCACATGTATGTCTAGTTCATATAAACAATAGAGCATTAACTGAGGGTTTGCAAGAACCACAAAATGCACAAGCCACACAAGATATAAGGTGGTACAAACCAAGTAACCCAAAACTTATACACAATAATGTGCAATATGAAATTGTATAGAATAGTTTAAAACAAGATAATTTAGGCAAAGTGTGCCAGATGTCATATAAAAATAATAGCTAAAGGAAAAATAGCGTTGTGCCGAGCACAAAGTATCCCTTTGTCTAAAATGGCTTTGTTGAGCCCCTTATCACAACTGTCTACTTTCCTCCTGAAAATCCTATTATGAAATTCTCCTAATACACTTCATCCTTGACACACTTGCATTCACTCACACTCCCTAAAACACACTCTTATTTTATATTTCTATGCATTTTGATCTTGTTTTCCCTTGTGATGCCTCGACACTCCCTAACACTCCCCAACATGCATTGACAATGTTAGGCATGTGTTAGCACTCATTTCCATTCCTGGGCATCCCCTTATCCTCCATATCTATCATTCCCTCACAACTACCCTTACTTAATTTGCAAGTTGGGAACCCAACCAAGTCCTTGCTTGACTACAAGAGTTTGACCAAGTTACAGTTACTACAACTAGACTATGTTGTTGAATTGTGTAGCTTGGGAGGTGCTCTAGAAGCCTAGTGAGATGTATTTGTGTGAGTTTGGTCATAAAAGGATTTTTTGAAAAAGAATCCAAGCGAGGGGTTTTTGGACCCAAGATGGTGTTTAAAATCTAAAAGGAAATTAATATTTCCTAAGGTCTGAGTGGATAAAACTCATAAGTTGTAGAGGGTTCCTATGAGGCCTAGTTAGGAAAATCTGTTTAAGGAGGCCTTAGTATGATGGAAAGAAAATCAAGGGAGAAGAAGCTCATTTGATCAACGAGGTGAGGAGAGATGTAGTGCTAAATTAGGCCAAGTTAGAGGGTTGAGTAAGGGTTGATAGAGGGAGGTCACTAACATCCATCAAGAGAAAGATCATCATGTGAGAGTTCACAAGATTTTTTCATATCTTAATGGGTTCGAGCTATGAAGTAGAATGGAATATTGTTGGTTCTCTTATGGAAGATCAAGCTCAAGAGAGGTGGCTCATGAGAATTTTGGCATGTGATTTCAGTGGTGTTTCTGTGTGAATACTGCATCAAGTTGTAAAATAGCAGAGAGGGTTGAGACCCAATCTTGTGGTGGTTAGTAGACCACAAGGTTTGTGATAAATACCAAAAAAAATGGAGGGAATGCACTTGAATTTAGGGCCATAACAGAAGTAGTTGCAGGTGTAATATTGACTGAGGTAACCAAAGTTTGAGGCTCGTAGAGATTTGAAGTTCAGGTCATGCTTCAGTCAAAGAACTCCCCATAATCTATAAATCCATATGAGCTAGGTCGAGTCCCTTATGGAAGTAGAGTTGTTGTTTTTCCTGTGGGTGGATAGGGTTTGTTATAAAGAAATTAGAACATAAGTTTAATGCCATAGTTAAGGAGGTTTCCTAAAATTTTCATTCCATAAGGTATGCCATTAAGAATATGATAAATATGTGTAGAAGAAGAGCAATCATGACCCTTATAGCGAGGCTTATCTCTGCAATAGATACCATAGATCTTGAAGATTTTTTGATAAAGTATGCGTGGAGATAGTAGATCCCAAGGAGGGTGGATCCTAAGTAGAATATTGAGCAGAAGAAATGTGTGATATGAGGAATGAATTGACATGAAGAGGAGTTGATTTTGGTGGATTGTCCATAGATTTTTGGATAGATATTCGAAGCAACCTATAAATAATTAGTCAATGGACTGTTAGCAGATGATTTGTGGTCCTATTTCAGTAATCTACAAATTGTTAGAATGATGATAAGAGGAGTATATCAAGTTTTCTAATGGCAAGACAACAAATAAATTGGTGCACAAGAATAATGATTCTCAGAGGACTCAAATCACTATTGGGTGGAATATTTGAAGATCCCTATATGAGGGCAGTGTTGTGGGCCCTATATCAGTAAAATAATTGACTATGGTTGGATAAATTGTTGCAAGACCATTCAGTTCAAGCGAATCATTGTATTTTAGTAGGCATAGGGGGTCTTGTGTTTTAGGGAAGATGGTTTCCTAAGTATGAATTAATGTAATTATTTAGGATTTTGAGTGATTTTAATGAGAATGGGATTTAATTGAATATTTTGAGGCATATTTGTAAACATTATAGAATGTAGGAGAACATGAGAGATTTAGGATAGTTGGGAGATTGAGGGATCTGAGAATTAATTGTAAAACTCAGATTAGGGGTTAGTTCATGATTTTGTGGATTAGAGAGGATCCTTAGAGATAAGGAGGAGATTTTAGGATTTTGTTGAGAGGTTTATCGATATAAACCAAGAATTTGTTTTAGAATCCTTTTGTATAAATGTAAGCCTAAAAGGCATAGACAGAGGTGAGAGGGATTAGATAAGCTAGATAGTTAAGCTAGTTAGAGGTTTGATTGTAAGCTTATGGGCATATTATGAAATAGAGGCCACTAATGAGAAGATCAGGCAAAAGAGAGACAAAGAGTTTTATTATGCAATCATTGGTTTGTATATACATATACAAACATTTAATTCCAAACTATGTAAGTGTGTGTTTTGCATATTAATGATAAGTTATGGTGAATCAGATATTTCCATAGTATATGTATGCACGCAGAGTTAGGGTAGAACACAGAGAGAAGAAGATTGATACAGAGAATCATAATGGATCATCGAAGGATCAAAATGAAAGCTCTGGAGTGAAAGTGATGAAAGAACACACATACTTAATCTTAGGAGGAATTATGCAGCAAAACATTGAGGGGCGAGAAACCTTGAAGTAAGCTGAAACCACAGTCAAACTAAGGAAATGGTATAAAAACGCAAGTAAAGAGACAGATGAAGAAGTGAAGAATCAGTGCACAGGAGCCATTGGATCTTTACGATCAACAAATGAGATTAAGTCACAGCAAATGGAGAAAATGGTATTGCATCGCAAAATGTCACAAGAGTGATGATCCTCGGCCTTAAGCGATTGTGATACGCAATGTAAATGTTGACAGTTGGATCAGTTCTTTGATAAATGTCAGAAGATCATTGATTAAATCTTGCATTGCAATATCCATTTGTGAATGTACTAACTTTGGGTTTTAATGAGGTGCAACACGCAAAGTTCGATGCAATCGGCGATTAGATTGCATCACAATATTCAATATGATATGTTATGTGGCCCTGATCAATTACGATTGTGACATGCGATGTGAGAGGACCCGAGAAAGCTATCGACGCAGTTTAATTTATTTGAAGTCTAGTTGTAGTTTATCGCAAATCAGATGCAATAAAGAGTCATATGTTAGTCTGATTGTGAGTATTGCAACAACGATGGATTGTACAAGAAATCAATGGTATGGAGAATATATATAAAGGTTGTGGTATGATGGGTAGTGTGATCACATCCCATAGATTGGGAGCTCCAAATGTATATGTTGAAGAGTCCTTTTGAAACGCATGGTAGCGATAAAGAAAGCCTTGAGAAATGTGCAAAGGCTAAATGAAAGTGCGGAAAAGATAATATTTTGAAAGTTTATGAAAGATTTCTATTATAAAAGAATTATAATAGAAATAGCACTGATAGAAGGTTTTATGTTTGAAGCCATCTGTGACCAAAGCTAAAGTGTGGGGGTTTAGTTATATCTGTGACAATAAGGTTGAGAAGGGTTAATGTGCGGGCACAAATATTTTTGAAAGGTTTATGAGGGAGAATAAGTCCCTATAGAAAGGATTGATGAAGGATAGTCTGTGGTTAACAACAAATCATTCCACAAAGATTTAGTAAAGGGGACCTTCAACTATTAATTAATGAATATTTGACTCAGCAGAGAGTTGAAATTCTTGGGACAAAAACAAATTTGCATTTTATATGCATACGATGGGTATAAGCGGGTTTTCCTATGTCAAAGTGGTATGAGAGCTGAATTGTGGTTGAACCATTTATCAGAGCAGGAACAGGTAAAACCTTTTGAAGAACTCAAGGCAAGAACGAACCAGTAAAAGAAAACTCAGTGAAGGAGAAATTGTTCCTGATAACTAGAAGTTTGCCAAGATAAATCTGGGAGATTGAATGAAAGAATCAGATTTTAAATCTGATTGATAGTAGCTGAATGATTTGTGCAGTGGAAGCATGAAGATTTTCCAAAGAAGTTTGCAGGTGTGGTGAGATCCTGGAGACAGGTATGCAAATTTGTCTAACGAATAGTAGAAATTGAATGAGTGAGAATTTAGAGCATGATTACAGTAGTTAAATTGTAACAAGGACTTTCTCAAGTTCTTGAAGTAGTAGAGTTTAAAGATACAACTAAAGGATGGAGAAAAGAGAATTCCATTTGAAGCGCAGGTGAATGGGGGGACAAGATCAAACAAATCTCTTGAAGGTCAGATGACATTTTTTTATTTTAATTTGATTTGAAGGTTGGAGAGTTGTGGTATTTACATTGATACATGGGTGACAACATTAGAAGGTGAAAAGGTTGCAACAATCTAGAGCGAGTGCTCAATTGGTTGTAGAGGAAAGAACCAGAGAATGCTAACAAATTAAACTCAGAGGAGAGAAGCTTAGTGAGGCGTATGTAGCAAGAAGGAGACTTGTAACTGCAGAGGCATTATTGCATCTCACAAAGGCAATTCCATAAAGGATGTTGATAGAATTGCTAAGGGAAGAAAAGAGGCTGGTAAAAGTTTATGAATGAAGGCAAAACCTTTAGTAATTCTAACAGAGGTTGGATAAAGAGGAAAATTGTGTTCTTATGAGGTGTAGATGAGTTGAAGCCTAGAAGGAGCAGAGAAGAGTGCACAAAAAAGGTTCCAGGTATAAAGAACCAAGTGCTTGCCAAAATACCAAGTACAGAGGAGAGCTTAATGAGGTAAGTGGCAGCAGGGAGGACTTGTTGTTGTAGAGGCTTTAATGCAACTCACAGTGAAGTGAAAGGAACTCATTGAGATGGAAAGAATAATGACTAGTGACAGTCATAACAGAGGTTCTGAAAGAGATCATAACAGAGGACAAAAGAAGAAAGATGCCAAGGATAATGGCATGAGAATGAGTTACAAAGCATATGATAGAGAAATGGTTGAGATATCAATTCAACTTGAAGTATTAATGGAAATGTTGCAAAGAAATGAGACAGACTAGAATTATGGTTATGTCATCAGAAAGAAAGTGAAGTGGCACAGGGTAAAAGAGAAGAGGAATCGACAAGAAAATATGATGCGGGAGCATCTAGACCTAGCCAGCAATGTGATGGAATGGTCACATGTTGTGGCTACTACAAGTTGAAGGAAGATTTAGTTGTTAATCTTGTATTAATTTCAATTAAATGTATTTAGTTAAGAGTGGCTTAATTTTGAGCAAAAATTAGAAATAAATGGCAAAGGATCCTCCTTGCGTGGAGATCAAGCCAAGTAGTCTAGTTATTTAGATTAGGATAGGATGTGCATTCTAAAAGTAGAATTTATTCCTCCAAATGTGGAGGAGATGGTTAAATTTGATATGTGCAATCTCCATCGTTTAAAACAAAAGAGGTAGAGCGACAGTGTTAATAGGAGTGAGGAGTCTTTGAGCGAAAGCTCAGATTTGAGTGTGAGTATAGCTGTGGATTAAAATTCATAGTTCTGGAATAATTTAGAAAATAAATGAAGTTTTGTTTTATTGGGTATTAGGAGCTTAATGGTATTCTGCCCAAATCAAATGACAATTGATGATTTTTGTGATAATGGCTGCGCAATTGATTTAAGAACTCGATTGGTTTAGGAATTGGTTGGAATGATAGTTTCCATGTGTTATTTTGTTAATAAAAATGTGGCATAGATTAAAGCTGTGAGCTGTAAAGGTTTTAATACGGAAACTCGACACAAAGATACTCAGTGAATTCCTGAGTGGATTTAAAAACCCATCTGATGTTTTGCAAATTGGATCCGATAACTCCGTTGGATCGGATCGAAGAGGAGATTTCAATTGTCACATTCAGTTAACAAAGGGTGTGGACGCAAGGTTTATAAACTGTTTTGAATTGGAGTCGGATCTGTTGGTAATCATCGCCTCGGCGCTGGAGTCACAAGTGACACTTATAGTGGGCTGCCAATCGCAATTTATGAACGGCGATTAATATCATTGCTGATTGATATCCTTTTTCTGCACAGATTGCTTATGATACTGTGGAAAAAGTATTGGGTTCATTGAATCATGTTCGGTGGGTCGTTATGTGTCTGCAGGGTGATGTGTGATACCAAGAGTTGTCAATCAAACTAATTGATTGTTGTTAATTGAGTCTGGCAACCCAGCGTTAAGAGATGACCCATTTGTCAAAAGCTGCGTGCGGAAGGGTAGTCACCAAATCGAATCTGGAGATTCGAGTGCGTTGACAACTTTAGAATCGACGAAATCTGCAGGGTAGAAGCAAGTGTCACCGCTTGAGATTGCTGGATGAAAATCGTGGGGAATTTAGATTCTACGGAAGAGTCCCAAGTTGAATGGTGAACGGAGTCCGATTGAGAGTTGAATCCATCAGAAACTGGTTGAGTGCTATCAGTACAAGGTAAGTATTGTAGTGCGAATGCATTGGGCGCATTGAAGGGAAGGACGAACACAGAGCCTTGGTTTTTTTTGGGAACATTAGAATAATAATTTGGTTTAGTTGAAGTAAGGCGCATTTTGTTAGATTGTATGGTGGTTTATAGGCTGCTGATAGGTTGAAGTTACCCAATGCCAGTAGTTTTCATCATGAATACAGTTCGATGGCATGCACTGTAGAAATAGTAAAGGATGTTTTGGGACTATTGATCATATTCACGAGCATGGAAGTGCTCACACAGACTGTATAATAACTGAAGATCATGATGTTGCAGAGGTTTCCTTACACCAGGTAGACAGTGTTGTTGTATTTCATAATGCGAGTACACGCTTTTGTGATGGAGCTCACTTTGGTTTTGGTGCTAAGGTTGGAATAAGTACAAGCCGGATACATGCTTGTGGACCTGTAGGAGTTGAAGAGCTTTTAACCACCAGATGGTTGTTGAGAGGTAATGGGGAAATGAATTATAAATTTGCAGAGATAACAAGGTATGTTAAATTCTGGGTATGGATTAATATCAATTTGTGAAACCTGTGTATGCATCGAACCTTGAATAAAAGGATTGAATCGGAAGCTCGATTCGAATGAATGTTAAAACTTCAGTTTGATGAGTCGATCTCATGGAGGGCGCCATTGGCTTAAGGGGAATCACACCGTTGGTGTGTAAAAATGTTTATTGAAATTGTCAGGATTTGTAGTTAAAGCTGAGATGTATTTTAGATGTATTAAAGAGAGTGTGATTCTGGGTTTGCAGGGATCTCCCTACATCAAAATATGTAGTTAGTAAAGGAGATGAGAGAACTTGAACAGATTTTAGATGTCAAATTGGAGACAGAGAAGCTAGAAAGAGTTGAGCCACATGAAAAGCGTTATGTTGGAGAAGATGTTGAAGTTTCGGTATGTGATCCAGAACATAGACCATTAATTTTTGAAATTTATGAAGAACCAGAGGATTTGAATCATATGAATCATTCAGAGCAGCCAGAAGACTTGATGACTAAAGCATCAAATGAGACCGTAAGGTCGTGTGATTTTAAAATTGAAAATTTGTGTATGGTTGTAGGTTTTGAAGAAGATATGCAATCTTTTAAAGTTGTCAAAAACATAACATTATACCTTCAAGAAGATGAAAGTTTTGAAGCAGAGTATGACAAGGAGATTGGAAAGGAAATAGTTCACTACAATGGACAAGCACAAAGAGGCATCATTAAAAGAAACTGTGTGGAAACGAGACTTGCTGACACTCTCAAGAATTCTTTCAGTTTGAATCAACATATTGATGTGTTGACAGAGGAGTTAAAGGAAAGATTAGAGTAACGTCCTGAAAGGTTTCCAAAAGAGGAAGAAGAGGTACAATAAACTTATATTTTTAATTTTGATAATTATCTCATGATTATAGATTTTGTTGCAGAAACTGGAACATATTTGGCACAGGGTGACAACCAAATCAAAGAAGAAGAGGAAGAACATCCATTGAAGGATGTTAAGGAAGATTTAGCAACGGAAGAAGGACCATGTAATGATGGGTCAATAAAAAATTAATAAATGGGAGATTCTGTAAAATTTCCAAATTTTACTTCAAGTAAAATCATTGAGTTATATCAAGAGTTAGACCTTCAAAGAAGGAAATTGGAAGAGCAGAGGATACAGGTTCAAGATAGATTTCTCATGAAGGATGACAAAGAGATTGTCATAAGTGAAAGTCAAGAAGAAGTTGACAAGTGTAGAAAACAAAAGTAGAAAATTGTGCTGAAAGACATTATCGAAGTAGCTAAAAAAATGTGATACAATAATAAACAAGAGAGTAACGATAAAAGGGTGGCAGTAGTAATGAAAACTCGGCAATTAAGAGTTGAAGACAATCAAAAGACAAAGGATATAATCGACATATAAATTGAGTTGATAAGAAGGTTAATGATGAAAGTGTCTCAGAAGAAGACAACAACAAGAATGGAAAGGAGCGACAACAAGAGGAAGACAACAGCAAGTTATGAAGGCATGGCAAGTGGAGCATTACAACATAAGGTATGGAGACCTGGAGAATAGTAGTAGACAACAGCAACAATAGAACAGTTAACAAGCAAAGACATATTACAAAATAAAGTCTCGGATCCAAGAGGAATCAATTATCCAGACTTATGTCTAGGAGGTCATAAATTTTCTTGCCCGGGGACTTTGATACAGGAGCATTCAGCTCAAGAAAATCATCATATTTTAGTAGACATGGGGTGTCTTGTGTTTTAAGGAAGTTGGTTTCCTAAGTGTGAATTAATGTAATTATTTAGGCTTTTGAGTGATTTTAATGAGAATAGGATTTAATTGAATATTGTGAGGCATATTTGTAAATATTCTCGAATGTAGGAGGATATGAGAGATTTATGATTGTTGAGAGATTAAGGGATTTTAGAATTAATTGCTAAACACATATTAGGAGTTAGTTCATGATTTTGTGGATTAGAGAGGATCCTCAGTGATAAGGAAGAGATTTTAGGATTTTGTTGAGAGGTTTATGGATCTAAACCAAGAATTGGTTTTAGAATCCTTTTGTATAAATCTAAGCCTAAAAGTCATAGACAGAGGTGAGAGGGGTTAGATAAGCTAGATAGTTAAGCTAGTTAGAGGTTTGATTGTAAGCCTATGGGCAGATTATGAAACAAAGGCCACTAATGAGAAGATCAGGCCAAAGAGAGATAGAGAGTTTTATTATGTAATTATTGGTTTGTATATACAAATACAGATATTTAATTCCAAACTCCGTAAGTGTGTGTTTTGCATATTAATGATAAGTTATCGTGAATTAGAAATTTGCGTAGTATATGTATGTAGGTAGAGTTCGAGCAGAACACAGAGAGAAGAAGATTGATACGAAGAATCATAATGGATCGTCGGAGGATCAAAGTGAAAGCTCTAGAGGGATAGTGATGAAAGAACACACATACTTAAGCTCAAGAGGAATTCTGAAACAGAACAGTGAAGCACGTGAAACCTTCAAGTATTCTGAAACCACAATCAAACTGAGGAAATGGTGTAAAAGATCAAGTGAAGAGACAGATGAAGGAGTGAGGAATCGATGCATAGGAGTCACTCGATCTTTATGATCAACGGACGGGATTAACTTGCAGCGAATGGAGCAAATGGTATCACATCACGACATGTCACAAGAGTAATGATCCCTAGCCTTAAGCAATTTCGATATGCGATGTCAATTCTGACCATTGGATTAGTGCTTTGATCAACGGTGGAAGATCATCGATTATATCCCACATCACAATATTGCTTTGTGTATTTATTAAGCTTGGGATTTAAAGAGGTGTGATGCGCGAAGTCTAATGTGATTGGTGATTAGATCACATCGCAATATTCCATAGTATATGTATCATGGCCCTTATCGATTGTGATTGCGGCATGGATTGTGAGAAGACCCGAAAAATCTATGGACGTAGTTTAATCTATTTGAAAGCTTGTTGTAGCTTATAGCATATTAGATGTGATAAAGAGTCATATGTTAGTCTGATTGCAAGAATTACGACAACGATGGATGGATGAAAGAAATCAATGGTAAGGAGAATATATATAAAGGTTGAGGTATGATTAGTAGTGTGATCACCTCCCACAGATCGGGAGCTCCTAATGTATATGTTGAAGAGTCCTTTTGAAACCCGCAATAGCGATAAAGGAAGCCTTGAGAAATTTGCAAAGGTTGAAGGAAAGAGCGGAAAAGGTAAGATTTTGAATGTTTATGAAAGATTTTTATTATAAAATAATTATAATAGAAATAGCACTGATAGAAGGTTTTATGTTTGAGACCGTGTATGACCAAAGCTAAAGTGTGGGGGTTTATTTATATGTGTGGCAATAAGGTTAAGAAGATTTAATGTGTGGGCATAAATATTTGTGAAAGTTTTATGGGGGTGAATAAGTCCCGATATAAAGGATTAATGAAGGGTAGTATGTGGTTAATAACAAATCATTCCAGAGATATTTAATAAAGGGGGCCTTAGACTATTAATTAATGAATATTTGACTCAACAGAGAGTTGAAATTCCTAGGACAAAAATAGATTTGCATTTTATATGCATACTGTGGGTATACGCAGGTTTTCCCGCGTCAAAAATTGATGGTAGTCCAAGTACAATTAGAGGGTTGTTAGGAGACTGTCAAAGAATATCCTTAAGTCGTATACTTCTGAAGTACAACAAGACTGGTAGAAGGGTAGGTGTATTGGGTGTAAGGACATGCAAACTTTGAAGGACTAAAGTAGCCTCTAGCATGGCTTAATGCTACCTAACATACCTTTTCAATCCCTCCTTATCACACCGAGAACCACTAACACTTCCAATCACAAACTCTTATTTGTTCATTTCCATGAATTTAGATGTAGGTCTCCCTTGTGTTTAAATGGCACTCCTAGCTAACACTTCCGTGCACGTGGTTACACATCTTAGCCGCATGCCAACTTAGCACTCTAAAATTCCTTAACACTTCCAAGCATGCCTTTTCACTCCTCCTTAACACACTTGGAACTCACTGATAGTCCCTATCACACACTCTTATTTATTCATTTCCATGCATTATGAATAGTGCTCCCTTGTGTTTCCATATCACTCCCTAACACACATTAGCACAAATTGGAACTTGGCACATCTTGGCATGATTTCCTAGCACTCTATCATGACTTCGTACACCCTAGCATACCTTGTCACTCACTCCTTAGTGCACCTATAACATACTAACACTCCCTATCACACACACTTATTCATTCATTTTCATGAAATTGAAGTTATTCCTTCCTTGTATTTCCATGGCATTCCGTAGCATGTGTTGGCGCCAAACCCTAACACCTAGCACGTATTTGCATTCCTGAGCACTTGGGATGTCATTTCATGCCTAACATGCCTTGGAATTTTGTAGCATGTGTTAGAACCTAGCATTGCCTGCACACCTTGGAACTCCCTAGTTGTCAAGCCCTCATAGATAGCCTTACTTGTTTTGTGAGTTGGGAACCCAACCAAGTCATTGAAAAAATAGTATTGTGCCTAGCCGAAAGTCTCCCTTTGTCTAAAACTACTATTGTCGTGCCTAGCCCAAAGAGCTTCCAGATATTAAAGAAGAAGATCACTAGGAGGCCAATTTTGAGGTTGCCTGATTCCAACAAACTTTTCCAAGTTCGTTGTGATGCCAATGGTATAGCCATTGGAGCCGTACTCAGCCAAGAAGACAAACAAGTAGCCTATTTCAGTGAAAAATTAAATGAAAGAAGGAAAAAGTATACGTCTTATGACAAGGTGTTTTATGCCGTCATCCAAGACATGAAGTATTGGAGACATTATCTTTTGGCTAATGAGTTTGTCTTGTTTTTTAATAATTATACATTACAGTATGTTATGTAGCAACATAAGATGAATCACAAAAATGCAAAATGGGTGGAGTACATGTAGACTTTTACATTGTTATTGAAGCATATCAATGGTCAGGCAAACAAGGTAGTAGATGCACTAAGCATAAGAGTTTTTCTCTTGCAAGAGAGCACAATACAAGTGTTGGGATTTGAACACCTGAAGGACTTGTATCAAACAGATGCATATTTCAAGGAGGCTTATGAGGCTTGCCAAAATCCTTTGTTGAGGAACAATAGTCCATGGTTGGACTATAGCTTGCAGGAGAAGTTGTTATTCAAGCGAGGACAATTGTGTGTTCCAGAATGTTTGATGAGGGAGAACATCATCTGGGAAAAACATAGTGGAGGTATAGCTGGACATTTCGGCATTAATAAGACCTTAGATCAACTGTCATTTCTATTACTGGCTAAAGATGTGAAGATATGTGTAGCGATATGTGACCAGTTACAAGATATGTCAATTGGTGAAAGGGCACAGTCAGAACACGAGGTTGTATACACCCTTGCCTATTCTAAATAGACCGTGGGATTTAGTCAGTCTGGACTTTGTCCTAGGTCTGCCCAAAACACAACATGGTTTTGATTCCATCATGGGGGTGGTCGACTGATGCTCGAAGATTGCACACTTCATCCCTTGCAAGAAAACCAGTGACACTGCCCATGTAGCACACTTGTTTTTCACTAAAGGCGTCAGACTGCACAACTTACCCAAGTCCATTATTTCTGACATGGATGTGAAATTCATAAGACATTTCTGGTTCACCTTGCGGAAAAACTTGGATACAAAGTTAAATTTCAGCTCTGCTTATCACCCACATACTAATGGGCAGATGGAGGTAGTGAACAAAAGCTTAGGAAACCTATTATGGAGTCTAGTTGGGGAAATTTCACGAATGTGGGATTGTGTACCTGCTCAAGCGGAATTTTCTTACAACGATTCACCAAATCGAAGCATAGGAAGTAGTCTTTTTCAGATCTTGTATGGAATGCATCCCTAAGGAGTGCATGAGTTATGAGATTTTGGACACTTAGAAAGAAGAAGTGCTGATAGGGAAGACTTTGCAAGAGAAATTAATGACCTACATGAGCAGGTGAAGACAAAATTATAGGACAACAGTGAAAGGTACAAATAGAAAGAAGATCTGAAATGACGAGAGGTACAATTTAATGTAGGGTATCAAGTTCTAATGCATATGTACAAAGAAAGATTCACTAAGGGAGAATACAATAAGCTGAAACTCAAAAAAATTGGACCTTGTAAAATTCTGCATAATCTTTCTGCAAATGCCTATGAGCTGCAATTTCCTCCAAGTATAGGAATATCACTCATCTTTAATGTGGCTGATTTATTCCCATACATTGTTAGTCCGTAAGAGGACAATTTGGCACAACCAAATCGGGATACTCAAGAAGAGAGTAGTTCGTGGATGAGACAAATGCCTTCACCTTGGCCACTTGAAATCAAAGGAATCCTAGATACATAAGTGGCTAGGCAGACTTGAATAAAGAAGTACCTACAGTGCCTCATCAAGTGGAAGAACCGCCCTATTGAGGAAAGTTCATGGCTTGACGTAGGATAGATACAATGTGCAGGGCATTCTATCAAGGAGCTCATGGACGAGAGCCATGAATTTTGACCTACCTCAGGAGCCTGATGTAGTAGCATCCCTCTTAGGGAGGTCATGGCTGGGGAATTTGTCTTTTCAGCAGATTAAGTTTTAGTTAGTTTTCATTTTCATTTAAATTTCTACGAATGGCTGGCTCAGCCCACTATTAGTTTTTGCTTACGTTCTTTTTTATTTTTAGTTTTATTTAAGCTTTACTTTTAGATTACAAGCCAAGAAAGGATAGATATCAAGAAATAACCAAATGTAACTATTGGCAGTTTGATAACTGTCCAGTGATCTTTACCAAAAAAAAAAAAAACAGTTATCGTAACTTTTTTTCTAACCATCATAGAATTGAATATAGAGAAGCATAGAATTGAATATAGTTCAACAAGATAATGCAGTGAGTTTGCAGAAGAATCTAAAAGATCACTATCAAAGGAATAAACGAACATTCACATGTACCAACAGAATTCAAATCCTTTTCATTGTTATTTAATTATAAAACGAAATCACAATATATATATCAGTATTAGATATCAACAGTCCAAAATACAGTCACCAAGCACAGGCAGCCCTCAGAACAGGGTTCCTCCATTAGCAGTGCCAAACACAAAACCCGTGAGGTCACCATAGGATTGTTATCATTACAATCATAAGTTAAATAGAGGAGACATAAATCCACAATGAAGCTACAACCACAGTAAGGCCAAGATACAGTAAGGGAAAAGCGAAAACCTCGACTATAAACCCATAGGATCCCACGAGCAACAAAACCCCTCAAACAGACAAATAGGAAAAATATAAAGGTGGGATCCTACCCAGTTCAGGGGTAGGATTCAGGGCGCGAGGTCAATAAACATGAGCTTAGTTGCACACCTGCATGGCGAGCAAAACAAACCATTAGAGACAACAGAACCATACCAAAAGTTACAAGCTTGAAAGGAGGGGAAGGGGTTTCCAAAAGTACTTACCCGAGAGAGCGTAGCCCATGCGAACCAAAAGAGAAGCCACAGACTGAGGTTACGACCACAGAGTGCCCACTACCCGCAAGGAGCAAGAATAGTTAGTGACGAAAGAAAATGAGGCAAAAAATACTAGAACGGAGAGAGTAATTACCTCTGGATAATTGACGATTGAGGGCTAAGAACCAAGCCATTCCACAACCGCAACCTGTGACAAAAACTGAGTGAATACTCAAACAGTGGGGCAAGTGAATTGACAACAACAACGAATAACAAAATCCTACAACTGAAAACGTAACTATAGATGAACAAAACTGAAACTAGAGACCAAGACCAAGGGTTCCAGACCTAGAGCCTCGAAAACAAGAACCGAATAGGAAGCATTGTCTGCATACGTAGGTGGAAACCCTCAATAAAATTCATGCCCAAGGTTAGTGAAATGAAATCCCTGTAAACCAACCAAAGCCAGAACCCTCGTTTCGCAAAGCAGCGGAGTGAAAGAATCAGAGACCTCACCTCAGAAGTATCATAATGAAACAAAAATGAAATGAGCTAGCTTAGGGTTTCATGGGTATGGTAAGAGGCGGGAAGGAATGAGCCCCAAGGCCAGGACACTTGTCCTCAAAACAATGAAACCATAGTATCTCACCATAAAGTCAACCAACTACACAATTAACAATAAAACAATCAATAGTTAATTATTAGTACGAAGGGGTAAAGGGTTGGTCCCATCAATCTCCTTGAATAAGTGGGGTCCAACCTAGACTAGCTTGGTACATACGAGTCTCGGGTCACTTAAGGGGTGCACTACTAAAAAGAAGAGATTTCCCCCACCTCCGAAGGCATTGTTCAAGCTGCATTTCTAGCATGTGCACATGTTTATAGTTTTAGGTTTAAAATGTTTATTACTTATTAATTCGATATAAAGACCCCATAGGTTTTTTTCCATCACAAGTTGGGGATTGTAAGTTAGTTAGGAGTTTTGTTACATGAGATAGGTTTTATATGTAATGGTACCTCCATCTAATGTCTTAGGAGAGGCTATGGGAATGTTGATGTATGTGTTATCACGAGGGAGAGAGGAGGATGCTGTGTGGATGTACTATGAAGAGAGGGAATGATCAATTTTGTATGTTACTTGTGACATTTTAACCATTTTTTTATGAGGTTTGAACCTGATATTTGATGGGATTAAAACACACAGAAATGATT
The DNA here is from genome assembly GCA_000404065.3 of Pinus taeda. Lineage (NCBI taxonomy): Eukaryota > Viridiplantae > Streptophyta > Pinopsida > Pinales > Pinaceae > Pinus > Pinus taeda. The sequence continues at coordinate 57,788 of APFE031414354.1, read as the reverse complement.
GATCTGGACACCTATCTCCACACACATAGTAATTGTAATGACAATTTTTTTAGGATTAAAATAGAAATTGATTAATCTAGTCCCCTTTCTCCACATATATATACCATTTATTATAAAAGATCAAATCTGTTAAAATGGTTACATTTTATTAAGTATATAGTAGATGTGTAGGTGTAATGTAAGTATGTAAATAATTTTAAATTTCGGTTCAATTAAAAAATAATAAAAAGTTAGAAGTGATATGTGAAATGAGTGTAAACATGAGTATAAACATTTAAATGTTAGTTTGATTAATAATCAAAAGTTAAAGTAATAAAACTAATTAACTTAAATTTGTTTTATTTTGATTTTGTTATTAACTTGTAAATAGGCTTTGCTACAATACCATGGGCCCATATCATGGCTTGTCAACACCACATGTTAAAAGATCATAACTTATTTCAAAACAAAATATTTTATAACAATATGATAATAAAAAGTTAAAAGTGATATTAGGGATGAGTATAAGCATTGTGTAAACAAGAATATAAGAATTTAAATGTTTGATTATTAATAAAAAGAATAAAATTTAATCTGTTATATTTTGGTTTTGTTATTAACTTGTAAATAGGCTTTGCTACAATACCATGGGCCAATACCATCGCTTATCAACAACACATGCTAAAAAACCATAACTTATTTCGAAACCAGATATTTTATAACAATATGACAATATTCTTAACTATAGGCTATGTTACGATACCGTGGTCAACACCATGGCTTATCAATACCAAATGCTGAAAAATCATAACTTATTTCACAATCAAAATATTTTATAACAATATGGCAAGTTGCTTAACCATGTATATGTACCCCCACTTTTCTATTGATATTATGAAATTGTGAATAGGCTTTGTTACAATACCATGTCTTATCAATACCAAATGCCAAAAAATCATAACTTATTTCACAATCAACATATTTTATAACAATATGACAATATTCTTAACCATGGATACTCACCCTCACTTCGCCACAGATATTATTAACTTGTAAATAGACTTTGTTACAATACTGTGGCTTATCAATACAACCTGTCAAAAACCCATAACTTATTTCACAATCAAAATATTTTATAAAATA
>APFE031414354.1:2549-35814 GCA_000404065.3 Pinus taeda | reverse complement strand
GCAGCAATGCAATGTTGCATAGTAGCAGAGTCAACAACAACAAAGATTCTTCTGTAGACAGTGTAGTGGCTAGTACCAATCAGAGAATCAGGAGTCAAATGCATCATACTGAACACAGTTGATTCAATATTTTGGATGCTTCTCAGTTGCAGTTGTTGCAATGGCAACAACAACAGTTGAGAGGGAGTTGCATTGTTGGTAGCAATACAACAATATCAATAGCAACACAAATGTAGCATCAAAGTTGCACAGTGGTTGGTGGACAGTGGTAGGCAATCACAGTGGCCAAATATTAATGATGTGACATAGGGTGATACATAGACAGGGCGTTGTAGTAGTGGTGCGGCATTAGAACACATTCCTTGCTAAGAGGGAGTATTAGTTTCTTGCAGCATCAGAGGTGTTCTAGTCTCGAAAATTTGTGGAGAGGCTAAAACATAGGAGCTCTGCATAACCCAAAAATTGTTTCTGGAAATTCCACCTAGAAGTGTCTCAATTAGATTATTGGCCTATTTTTAAATATTTCCTAATTCTAAACTTAGGAAAAGGGGTTAATTAATCAGAATTAATTGAGATAAGGTATGAATAATGAAAATTCCGTAACCCAAAATCCTATTGCACAAACTAGAAATTATTCTCCTAATCGTTAATTAAATTTAACAATTTATTTACTATTTCCTACAACAAATACTAAATAACTCACACTGCAACCTACACAAATAAAAATGTAGAAGAATAAACATTGGAAGAAATTCTAGCACACAAATATAAAATGACACAGTTATTTTTTAACCAATGTCCCCGAAAAAACCCAACTTAGGAAAACCAGTGCAGCAGTAAGGGTTTTATTTTATTATGCAGCTATGAAATTTGAGTACATCTACGGAAGCCCAACTTGCAATCCAAACAACAATAAAATTTGAGAAAAATACTGAGGGGAATTACCCTTATCCTACAAGAAATCTCTAACATGACTTTCCCTGTCAAAACTCAGTCTCCTAGAGCTCTGCATCAGCCTCTGCGCTACCCTACGTAGCTGGCAGGATGACTTGCTTCAGACAGGGCTATGATGAAATTGTTCTACCTCTAGATGCTGAGAAAATCGCCTCTCCATCCCTCTGGGACTTCTTCCCGGCCTCTGGAACTAAGAATGATTTTCCTTCCTCCAAACCAAACTACCTTGCTAAAGCAACTGCGTTTCCCTCTCAACGCTGCCTCTCTGGGATAATTCGGATCTCTTGTTGCTTCCTCTTTGTATTAGGAAAATATTTCCTCCGTATCACTGTCTCTGCCCCTCACTCACTACTTCGATCTCACTATCTCTCTTTCTGGCAGCCGACTTCTGCTACTCTGGAAATCGATCTACTCATGAAATCGAACTACTCAAGTGTCTTCTCTAAGTACCCATCGACTTCTTCTTATAATCCTCTGTTGGGACTCCAACGACCAAGATTAAATCTTAATCGATGGCTAGGATTAAATTGAAGTCGATCTGTGTGAGTTTCTAGATCATTCACACCTTGAATTAATTAATTCTGATTAATTATCCATATTCCCTAAGTTTAGACTTAGGAAATGTTTAAAAACTGACTAATAATCTAATTAAGTCATTTCAAGGCGGAATTTCCAAAAATAATTGATGGGTTTTGGAGATATCATGTATTCTAGCCTCTCCACAAAATTTCAAGGCTAGAAAACATCTGGTGCTACAAAAATAGCATTAATGATCTAGAAACTCACACAAATTGACTTTGATATGATCTTCGCCCTTAATTAAGTTTTAATCTTGAATATTATAAGAAGTCGATGGGTAGATGTAGCACACACTGGTGAGACATGCTTGAGGTCGATTTCCTTTGAGAGTTCAATTTTCTAGAGTAGCCAGAAGAGTTCGAGCTTTAGAAGGAAGCAGAGACAGAGAGGGGCAAGGACAGTGAGGCCAGAGGAATATTTTCCAAATCTGACAAGTACATAGTAGAGAGGCCAAGATTTTATCCAGGAGGCTGAGCAAAGGCAGTTGAAACCCTTAAAAGGCAATTCAATTTTTGCTGAGGAGAAGACATCTTCAATTCCAGAGGTCGGGAAGAGGTCCCAGAGTGTCGGAGAAGCATTTTCCTAATCAACAGTAGGCAAGATGGCTAGATTGGTAGTCTATTCAAGTATCACGTGTGGCAGGCACCTCCAATGTTACACGGAGCCTGTGCAGGCCCAGTTGGACACCTATCCTTTCAGAGTTCAAACAATCCTCGAGAAATTTTTTCCAGTATTTTATTTTTGGGATTGCCAGAATTTGGCATCCAGTTGTACTCAGAATTTCTCACTACTACATCATAATATAAAACCCTCAGCTACTGTACCGGTTTTCCCAAGTTGGGTGTTTCCAGGAACATTTGTCCAAAAATAATTGTGTCAATTTCTATGTGTGTGCTAGCATATTTATCAGTTTCCAGTGCTATTATTTTCCATAGTTTTATTTGTGACAGTTGGAGTGTGATTTATTCGATATTTTCCGTAGAAAATAAATTGTTAAATTAATTAACAATTAGAAGAATTAATCCCAGTTGCTGCAATAGGATTTCAGTGGTGAAATTTTCACATTTCTATTGTGCTATTATTCTGGATTTTAGACCTTTGTGGTTTATTTCTTCTGATTTTTTTACCGGAGAATCCACAGTAAGAACCATTTTATGCCAACGTTTCGAATCCCAACCGGGATCCATCATCAGGACCACTTGAATGCTGGATAGAAGAAGCGCTGATTTTAGAGAATATATAGTAATGAGGAAAATAATTTAAGATGAAGGTCGGCTATCATTTTTAGGGTTTAATTTATTAATATTAATAATTGATGAGAGGTTCAGCTATTTAATTTATTTATTTATTTAATTTTTATTTTATTTTATTTATTTATTTTTATTTTTATTTTATTTATTTATTATTATTATTTTTTTTTAAATTTAAATTTTGTTTATTATTAATCAATTAATAATTATTTATTATTAGTTAGATTAATAATATTAATATTATTAAATAGTACTTAATCCACGAATATTGAAATAATATTTATTATATTTATATAAACAAGACAAGTTAGTACAATTATTTTTGTTATTATTTAATTTAGAATTATAATTTACCTAGTTTTACTAAATTAGTTTCTATCATTTTAATATCATAAAATTTTTATTATTAACTTTAATGGTAACTATTACTTATTATTATTTAATTTTTAATTAATATATTAATTAGTTATTAATAATATTGGAAAGTTAAAATTAATTTTTATTAATTGATTAAGAAACTATAGGATATGGATCAATAATCAATTAAAACATTATTGTTCCATTATTAATTAATTTATAAATATATTATTATATAAAATTGATAATAACATTTAGAAATTTTTTGGTTTAATTATATAATTTTATTTAATTATTTATTTAACTTTTATTATTTTTAATATTATATTTTATTATATGATCAAGGTTAATAGTCAATAGTATAATTACTATGGTTAATTAAGAACTTTTTATTTATTATTATTATAAATTATTTAAAGCTAGGTTACTTACTTTAAAGGGATTAGAAGGGGGGGGCTTTAGCTAAGAGGGGTTGGTGACTTTTTAATTAATTTGATTAGGGGAAGCCAGCTTCCACTAATTTCCATACCATTGTCTCTGTTGATATTATGAGGGTGCTTGATCATTTCAAGAGCTTCTCTGATATTTCGTCTATTATGATGATCTTCCCTAGCGATAATTGAAGCGCTTTCCAAACAGACATGGTGTTTAGTTTTTGATGAGTGTTCTGCCAAGGCCGAAGTACGAGATCTTTCTTTCTTAATATCGGCTCCATGTTTTTTGATTCTGGTCTGCAGGGAGCGACCTGTTTCACCAATGTAGCTCTTTCCACAGGAGCAATCTATTTTATAGACTCCTTTAAGTTGATGTTTATCAATACTATCCTTGACAGATCTCATACTTTGTCTAATAGTCCTAGGGGCGGAGAATTGTGTGCTTATGTTTTTCTTCCTTAGGATTTTGGCAATCTTATCTCTGACTCCATGAATATAAGGTAGAAAAACCCTACCACCGTGAGGCTGATCATGGGCCTTAGGTTCATGAGATACCATCTTTTTCTCTGCTTTCTTTATTGCCCTTTTTATCTCATTTTCTTTGTAGCCTAAACTCTTAAAGGTTGAGACTAAATGCTTCTTTTCTTCATTAAGATGATCACCATCACAAATTCGAAGGGCCCTGATAGCAAGAGTGTTTATAACACCAAATTTTTGGGCCGAGTGATGGTGGGACTCAGCGTGGAGGTAGTTTTCAGTATGGGTTGACTTTCTAAAAACCTTATGCCCAAGGGAGTCGTCCTCTTTCCTGATGATGAGAACGTCCAAAAAAGGGATGCTCATGTTTTCTTCAAGCTCCATAGTGAATTTTATTTCGGAAGAGATAGAATTTAGGTGAATAAAAAACTTTTCAAGTTCTGCTTTACCATGAGTCCATTTTATATTGGTATCATCCACGAATCGCTTCCACCATGCTGGCTTTAAAGGGTAAGATTCAAGGCTTTATTTTCAAAGTATTCCATGTATAAGTTGGCCATGATTGGGGAAAGGGTTGATCCCATCGCCACACCAGAGGTCTGCTCATAATATATTCCTTGGAAGGTGAAGACAATTGATCGCAAGAAGATTTCAGCCAATTTTGCAGTTCCTGGATCAGTAATATCTTTTATAACCTAAGTGGATTCATCAAGAGGAATCTTGGTGAATAAGGACACTACGTCAAAGCTAACAAGGATGTCATCACATTCTATCTTCTCATTTTTAATAATATTAACAAAATCATGGGAGTCTTTGATGAAAGAATCAGTATTTCCGACAAGGGGTTTAAGGATTTTCGCAACATACTTAGCGAGCTCATAGGTAGGGAATCCAATGGTATTAACTATTGGTCTAAGAGGAACCCCTTCTTTATGGATCTTGGGTAACCCATAAATTCTTGGGATAATTTCACATGAAGGGATTAATTTCTTCTTTCATTTATCCTCAAGGTTGGAATCTAGAATTGTCTTTTTTACCTCCTTCATAATCTTGGGGATGGGATCATTGCTCAACTTCTTATAACTGCCCCATTTTAAGTGTTCATTCATTTTGCATACATAGTCTTCTTTATCGAAGATCATCGCTGCTCGTCCCTTATATGCCTTAAGAACCACAATTTTTTCATTGTTTCGCAAGGATTTCAAGGCTCTTTGTTCTCCTTTACTCAAATTGCTTTTGGGATTTTTGGCCTTTCTCATAATGAGGGAAAACTCTTGCCTTAATGTTTCCTTATCTTCCAAAGGAAGGTTACTAATCCCATCCTCTATGCTACATATCATTTTCTGAATGGGAAGGTTTTTCGGAGCAACTGAAAATCTCAAACCTTTGCTGAGGACATTAATTACTTCGGGATATAATTCTTGGGAAGACAAATTTACCACTTTCCTTTTTAGTTTGGTCTCAGAGGCGTTTTATAGACCCTGATTGTTGTTGCTACTTCTCGTTTCAACTGTGTTATGAGTATTACCTTTGTCCAAGTCCTGATTATGCGCATTATTATCAAACCACTGATTGCTATTAACTACGGCGCTGGGGTTATCGTTATCTAAATTGTCAACAGTGTTATGCAAATAACCTATGCTCACTAAATACTGATTAATTTTGTTTTCATGCATATTACCAATATCTGAGCAGCTCTGCGCATGGTTGATATAATTAATGTCTGAGTTACAGTTATCTAAGCTTTTATTATGTGTATGTTTATTGATGCAAAGGTTGTCTAAAGCAACGTTAACTACACTACTTTGTCTGATGCAAGGGCTGTTCAAATCAACAAAAGTAATCAAATTTATAAAATATTTCTCGATATTTTTCGATTCAAAAAATGTGTTCATTTCAAATAAATTAATCCATCACGATAGATAATAAATCTAGGAATAAAAGCAAATATAGATAGATTTTTTTTCATATCCTAACCTGACAGGTCTAGTATTGTTATAGTAACTTATAAAAAGATAAAACATTTTTTTTTTAATTTATCTAAACTTATTTTAATTTTTGAATGAGGTAAAAAGACATTGCTGACATTCAAATATATTCTTAAATGATCTCAAAATTAGATGAAAATTCCACTGTTATAATCTATTTATATATAAAGAATTATTGATTTTCTTATATATAAGGGAAATTAATATTTTTAAAATACACCATTTATTATGTAGATATAATTAGTATAGATTTATTTAATTATTTACATAGATGAAATTTTTTTATATGCAATTCTTTTCTAAAATGAAAAAATTAAAAATGCTTACACTTTAAGATATTTAATCATATTTAGCACACGATAAATATCTAGTTAAGATGGATTTATATTAGGTATTCTTGTGTGTAATTTTTAATTCCTTAAATTACATTTTTGGATGCATAAATAGATGCAATGCATTTAAAATCTTATTGCACACTTACATTGTGTAGTCTGCATAACTTAAATTTGCAAATCCAAAAACTATTTATTATAGTTTAGATAAAATATTTATTGTATTTTAGATCAAATTGACCAAAAGTTATATGCAAAATAATGTGTTAAATGTAAAATGGTCAGAATAATTGAAATGTTTTAGATATAATTTTTTTATATATATTTATATAATATACATATTGCATGCCCATGGGGTGTATAGAAAATTATCATGGGGTATTCTGTTAAGGCATTTGTGGTGTAAAGTTCACCCATTTGAAAAAAAATTAAATTGGTTCACGACTACTAAAGGCACAAGTTATGCATGCCTAATCTCTCTTTGTCTCTCTCTCTCTCACACACACATTACTTAAATGTTTTATGTTATTAATATATTTTTAAATGGGCATTAATATTAATTTTCGAGTGAAAGTTGCATTATCTTTTGAACATGATATGAGAAATTTAGATTGATTGGTTATTGGGAAATCCAACGAAATATACAAATAAAGACAAGCTAACTAAGATTTAAAATATAGATACATATTTTGAGATTTTGGTCTTTATAATCATGGGACATTTCGAGGGCCTTTTCTTCCTTCTTGCATACGAACGTCAATCCATCCTGTGATGAAGTCTAGAGAAGTATGTGTAGGTTCAATGGCTACATTTCTTTCATTTGATCCTCTCTCTATAGGGTATGTAATAGAAAAATTTTCCTTATCATTCTTTGAGTGATATGATTGATGAAGATCTTTGTCCCAATTTGTAGATGAGACTAGGATCATGGTTGTATCTATTTCTTAACCATTGAAGAGATCTAGACGAGTGTGGGGAGATGACGGTAGAGGGGGAAGGGACCATAGATTTTGAGTGATGAGGTGTTATGTGGGGTTGAGATGAGGTCAAAGGATCTTTCTACAAAAAAAAATTGTTGTTGCATGTAATATTGCATGTGAGCTAAGGAATTATTAGGTCTTTTTCCGTCTTTTGGGTCTTTCCAACCTAGATTTTTTTTTCATGGCTTAAGTGGGTTGAACATGCCCTTAAAAGAAGGGAAAGAATTCTAGAGTTAACCTAGCTATTGATAGGACCTACAATGAAAAGTTGTGTTTTCATAGTCCACTCACTACAAAAAGGATAGGCCATTCCTATTGATGATGATTCTATCAGTATGCATTTTTTGATATATATTTTCACACAAAAGTGTGAAAATGTTACAATACCTCTCCCAAGCCTACACATATCTATATCAATAAAACAACCTAGATATTTTCCTACACAAGCTAAGATATATGTATTTTAAAAAATGAATGGGAATATTAGGGAGTCATACTAAAACTAGAGTGGCAAGAGTTGTCATGGGTAGAGGAATTACAACAGACACCATGGTTGAAAGGATCCTCTTGATGTTTGAATTAAACAACAAAGAAGTCCTCTAAAAAAACTATAAATATGTATTTGAGGACTAGGTTTGATGTACCCATTCTTGGAGTGCATATACAAATAGCCAAGGGTGATTAAAGAATAATATAATGGAATTTATCTCATAAGCCATCCAAGAAAGAGTCAATCGGGAATCTTCCTCCTTTAGACTTGGAATATCTTCTTCTTGCTCAAAAATCAAGGATGGCTCTTAGAGATCTTTGGAAGTTGGTTGCAAGAACCTTGGTTTGAGAGTATCCTTGAAGGGTCATGATTGAGAAAATTAGGGCATGGTCCAACTGTTGGATCCTTCATTCAACCATGAAGCTATCAATATTGAAGGATCCTTAGCTATATCATAATATTTAAGTGAATTCCCTTCCTAAAGTTTTCAAACCCTGTGTAGGATCCGTATTGAGTTGGAAAAGATTCTTGCTTGATCTTGAATTCTAGTTGCAAGTGTAGAGACAAATTCAACAACTTCCACCTTCATACAAATCGTACCCCCTAATATTTTCTTCAAGAAGAACTAAGTAGAAGCAATTGAAACCCTTTGAAGGAGGGAAGAATCCTACTAGAAGGGAATTTTCACCCAAACTAATGGATATATATTAATGGCACAAAAATATCCTTGAGACGGGAAAGTGTTTAAAGGCTTTAGGGAATCGAGAATATGACTGAGAAGAATAACCTTGGCACAATTTTTGAACAAGTATTTGATGGTGGGAGAAGCAACCCTAATATGTCTGTCATGAGTGTTCTTATTTTCTTCAAATGGGACATTGAAATTAGCCTCAACAAAAACCCCCTTGCCCTTAAGATCATGTTCAATCAAATCCACAAGTCTCTTCTTACCCATGGATACATTGCAAAGATTAGCGCCACCAAATTGCATTACACTTGCAGAGCCAATGTCATTCTTAGAAGTGGACAATTTGAAGGCCTATCAAGATTTGAACCTTGACCTAACCTCTAGCATGGCAAGGAGGGAATGAAACCAACCTAGCGGGGGCAAGGTGGATGAATATCTAGACCTAGTGGCGAGGTAGCCCGTAAGAAGAGAAGTGATTGATGAAGAAACAACTTGCAGATTTTGTGTCAGGGAAAATTGGTCGAGTGCTACAATAGTTGTGGTTGTTGTGGCCATTAGGGTTTTCACAGAGCTCATTTTGTCTATTTTGTTCCAAAATTCATGTTAATTTTAGGTAAACTTCCATAGTGAAATATGTTTTTTTCGTACTAGTATTAATATTTTTTTAATGGTACATGTCAAGTTTATACTAAATATTAAATGAATTTAACATCTTCATCTTGTTAGGAAGTAACTAAATTATTTTATGTTTAAACTCTCTCTCTCTCTCTCTCTCTTACTTTTAACTACTTTATTTCATTAAACTTGACATAAAATTATGTTACTTAAGATAGACATTGAAATATTTTGTTTAGGAGTTTGAGAGTGAAAGTCAAATATATTTAAACATATTTATTACATCTAGTTATATTATTTGCAATTATATTAAAGTGCAATGTGAGAATGGAAGTGTTGATGATTTATAATGTTTTAATTAAAGCTTACCAAATATGTATATTCATTTATGTTTTGTTGTAGTCTAATTTTTTTTAAATTTTTTTTAATGTAGAGTATAATTTATTTCTATTTTCAAAGAGGCACATGTCAATTGGAGGTGGAGCAAGAAGAAATTACACATCCCCTCATATTTGATTGTACAATGTTTCTCGTAGCGAAATTATAATTTTCAATTACAAGTATGGGCGTGTCTATTTTGAAATAGGGCTTTCATATTTTAATATAATATCAATAATTATTATGTTGATGTTAGGGACTTATCCACTACAGAATATTGTAGAATATTTTTCGTAATATTCTCCAAATTACTTATGCCACTTTTTCCTTTTAATTAAATTTATTATTTAAGAATATGATCATATAAAACAAGTCTTATAACAATGAATTATAATTTCTTCTATCTATTTATAATTTAGAAATCTCTTTGGTGAAGTGACAATAAATCTTTGTGATTAAATTTTTTAATATATATATATATGTTTTCTAAATTTTAGTTTAGTAAAATATATTACTAACTATTTTGATGTTTATTACAAATTGTATATATATATATATATATATATATTATATATATATATATAATATATATATACTAACCATTTAAAGGTTTAAAAAAAACATCAACTGACATAATTAATATATAAACCATTAAGTATTATTAAAAAAAAAAACCCAAAAATCTAATAATGTATGTGTTTAGTGTATCCAGAAATACCCCTCTCTGCGTATTCTTTGGCATTCATATAAATATATAAAAGGAATACTATTTAATTAAAAACATTCTTTATAAGTTAAAACATTTTTCGTTTAATGAACGGGGATGAATAAGTCTTGTTGCTTACACATAGTTTATTCAACTTAGGAGTTTTCTTTAGTGCAACTTTTTGGAAGTTTTTATGGTGGGTGTTTCCAGTCAAAATTTTCTAAAATCCGATAGGAATTTATTGAAATCACAAGCTTGATAGGTAATCATGTGAAATCGAAGTGCCCTAGGGGTTTTCCAGGGTGCTGAATCCATACATACAATAAAAAAAAACTAGTTTAAATTGCATAAATCAAGATTCCACCTCAAATTTTTCCACTCGATTCTGGCAGTGGAAAGTCCAAAAAGTCACACTAAAGACAACTCCTTCAACTTATAGCTAAAGTTATTATTATGCAAATAGTGTGCAAAGCACTTTTCGTTAACCATGATTATACAAACTTTTAATGATTACAAATTTGTGAAATTACAAAATGGAAAGTATCTTGAGAGTTATAGGTGAAGGATTATAGAAACTTTTAATGATTACAAAATTGTGAATTTATAAAATGGAAAGTATCTTAGTTATAGGTGAAGTTTTGTTTATATTGTTGTTACATCTAAGACTTTTGTAATCGATAATGTAGATATCAGTCTTTTCGAGTAATCACATCGTTAGGGTTGGGTCGACATTTCAAACTAGCTAATGTGGTTCACTGTCAGGACAAGCTGAGAAATCACTGTATTTGAAGGAATAAATACTATGGATGCATCATTGCCCAAAGATACCCGTCGAAAATCTAGTCATTGGTTAATCTGTTACTAAATTAAAAACTAGTTGTTTTGTGATAAATAAATCTTTTATTTCGGTGTTATAAATAAAATATTAAAAATAGATAAATAATAATTTGTTGGGGTTTGACTTATTTAAGGTAAATTTGATAATATTTCAAAGTAAAATATTATTAATTATTACAATAAGAGTATTATGTGTTAAATTGTTTAATATTTAGTTAGTTTGGATAATTATTTTATTTTGATATTTAAAATTAGTTTATTAATATACTAATTATATAATGTAATCTCTTAGGTATGATAAATATATATAAATAGAATTATTAAAAATAAATAACAATTTGTTGGGGTTGACTTATTAAGTAAATTTGATAATATTTCAAAGTCAAATATTATTAATTATTACAATAAGAATGGTATATGTTAAATTGTTTAATATTTTGTTAGTTATGAATAATTATTCTATTTCCATATTTTAAATTAATTTTTAATAATATTAATTCTAAAAATTAATATTATATCATGTGATCAGAATAATTAATTTATATAATGTGATCTATTAGGGTTTGAGTAATCCATGATAAATTCAGTCTAAGAATGAGTTAAAAAAATTTTATTTCGATTAATAAGGCAATTATTAATAAGACCACAATTTGCGGGGAAGAACTAACTTAGATTATAAAGGAGGATGGCTAAGAAAATTAAAACATTTTTGGATAGGTTAGGTCAACCAAGAGATTAGAAATCAAATCACAAGCTCAAAAAATGAGGTTAAAGGAATAAACTGAAACAAGGGGAGGGGATGAGAAGACTAAAGGAGATAAATGAAAAACTAAACAAGAGAAAGGAGAGGGAGGTAAGAGCCAAGAGGAGAGAGTTGGAATCCAACTTTTACTTAATTTTCAACCGTCATCCCTATTAAGGTTTCTGGCAGGCCTCTCAATTTTTATCGCTTCCTTGAGTTTCATGTGGTGGAAATGATTGGCCCGAGCAATGACTTTGGATTCTTCAATGTAGACATGATGTTTAGTTTTCTCTGCATGTTTGACAAGGGTTAATGTGCGGGATCGATTGTGTCTAATGTGAGTAGCATGTTCAATGATTCTTTGCTTAATATATCTTCCTATTTCCCCATTGTAGGGGATATCACAGGAGCAAGGAACAAGGTAAACCCCTTTCATGTCTTTAGGGTCAATAGGGTGCTTAATGGATCTAAGGGAATTTTTAATAGTTAGAAGAGGTTTGAAAGAGGAAGAGACATTCATCTTCCTAAGAATATGGGCAATCCTATATGCGGTTCCTTAGATATGCGAGAGATGAACCTTAGAGATAGGATCAACTCGAGTAGGTTTATCTTTAGGCACTTTGTTGGCTTTTTGAAAGGCCTTGAGGCTCTGGGGCCTGCTATACCCATTATTTTTAAAAACTCGAAGAAGATGAGATTTTTCTTGATCAAGGTTACTATCATCAGAGATTCTTAGGGCGCGAGTAGCAAGAGTGCTAAGAACCCCAAATTTCTAAGCTCAAAAGTTATGAGAACTAGTATGGAGATACTGTTCCATGTGAGTCTTCTTCTGAAATACTGGGGGACATATGGAACCATCCTCCTTCCCAGAAAGGAGAAGGTCAAGAAAGCGAAGTTGAAAAATATCCTCAATCTCCATCATGAACTTGATGGATTCTGATTGAGAGTTAAGGTGGTTAAGAAACATATCTAATTTCTCATGACCATGAGACCAAATGACACAGGTGTCATGAACAAACCTGTTATATTTTTTAGGGACAAATTTACCAGAGGCTAAGGTCTTGGTCTCAAAATCCTCCATAAATAGGTTAGACACAATAGGGGAAATAGGGGAACCCATCGCGACACCGCAAGTTTTCTCATAAAACTCACCGTGGAAACTGAAGAAAGTTGAGGTGAGGCAGAGACCAACTAACTTGGTCGTGCATTTATCATTGATGTGATATATGATATCAATGGCCTCTTAGATGGAGAGTTTATTGTATAAGGACAAAAGGTCAAAACTAACCAGCAAATCTCTAGGTTCCAACTTGATATATCTCCATTCTTGAACAAAGGAGGCAGAGTCTTTAATGAAAGAATTTGTTCGGCCAACAAGAGGTTTGAGGTTTTGGGCAAGGAATTTACCAAGAAGATATGCAGGACTGCCTATTGTGTTAACAATAGGCCTTAAGGGGGCCCCATGTTTATAAATCTTTGGAAGGCCATAGATTCTAGGAGTGAGGGGATTGCTTTCGATAAGCTCTCAGGAAAGAGGAAGAAGGGAAGAATATTATTTAATAGTGGATGCTACTTCTTTGGAAACATACTTAAGGGGATCCTTCTTAAGCTTGATGTAGCTTCCACTACTAGAAATATGGTCAACCATTTTGTGGACATAATTTGACTTATCAAGACTCACAACGGCTCCAACATTGTCTACCTGAAGGACGACAATGTCGGGGTTATACCTAAGGGACTTAAGGGCAAGAAACTCAGCCTTGCTAAGGTTTTTCTTAGGAGGCTTAGCCTTCCTAAGAATAACAACACAATCCTACCTAATAGTCTACCTGACATTGTTTGGAAGTTCCCTAATCCCAAATTCAATGCTATAGATAATGGCATTGGTAGGGATCCTACTGGGGGCAAGGGAAAAATTGATACCTTTATTAAGGAGACTAAAGTTAGAGGGGTCAAAGTTCTGGCTAGAAAGATTAATCACATTCTTAAAACCTAACAAAAATTATTATTATTATTACTATTATTATTATTATTATTGTCTTTGTTGTTATTGTTATTATTATTCTTAAGCTTATAAGTGAAATTAAGTGAATGTTTGTTGTATATGTTAGTATTATTTATAAATTTGTTGTAATCTTTAATATTATTCTAGGGTTCCGAATAGATAAGTTATTACCAAAATAATTCACCTTATAATTATTCACATTGGTATTATAATAGTCTTCGATAATCCCCTTATTATTATTCATGTTAGTATTATAATAGTCTTCGATAATGTTCTCTCATTTTAATATTATTAAAAATGTTGTTTGGACCAACGAAGCTAGATTGTTTATTGGAAGCGGAGAGAGCATCCAGGTTCAGGGAATGGAGAGGGGGAGAGATGACACAGGGCAGGGAGGATGGGTGTAGGAAGGAGAAGGGAGGGGAAGGCAACCAAGAGGTAGAAAAATGCTTGGAAGAGGACAACGAATAATGGAGCACGATCATAGGCTTGGAGGAGGACAACGTCGAATGGGGCATAGTCAACGAGAGCAATTATTTTATTATTATAAATTGATTTTGAATTTTTAAAAATTCATTATTATTATTATTTATATTTGTTTTATATTATATATCTATAATGTTTTAGAAGGATAAATTTGTTAAAAGTGTAATTTTTTTTGAGTGTAAAATTTGAGAAAAGGCTTACAACTTGAGAGATTTAATCTTGTTATAAATTTATTAGATTTAGATTAGTTAAGATGAATCTAGGTTGATTTATAATATCCATACATCGTAATTATTAAATATTATATTATTATTATTTATCTCTTATATCATTATAAAATTTAAGAAAATGTCCTCTAATACTAGGTCCCTAAAATTATTCTTCTCAGTTTATCATTTTTTAATTATAAACTACAATATATGCATATAACGTTTTTATTAAGCTATTTAATTTTAATCAAATACATTATAAGTTTACATGATATTTATTTTTCATAAATTAATATATCAAAGTTTTTAAACTTAAAGAAAAATGTGGTAAAAAATTTATATTTTAAATTATAATGGCTCTAACAATATCTATAAAAAAAATTTGAAAACACTAATTACTCAAACAAAACAATAATATATAAAATGTCATTTACATTAGTTATTTAAAAATAAAATCACTTTTCAATTTCATATTTAAATTTTAAATTTGTATTCATAAGTTTTTTATAGTTTATATTGTATTCAATATAACTAATCAATTACAAAAACATAAAAAATATAATAATTTTCAATTTTAAATATTTTTCACAAATTGGTAACATTATTCATGTATTGGTAATCATTATCATTTTAAATGGAAACATTAATTAAAAATATTAAAAATATAGTCATTACTTATGATGCATTGTTTAAGTCATTTTATTTTATTTTTGGCTAAAGTAAGAGAACAAACACAAACTAAATCTAAAATACCATTCCACAGATATTACAAAAATTGAACCCTAAATCCTTTTCCAAATATGGCCAAAAATATGGGAGAAAAAGTTTAGAAATATTGTAAAAAAATAGTGGAAAAGAAAAATAATGTGCTAACATGTTTATTTTTTAAATTTTAATGAATGTATTAACATTTATATAAAATATCGCCCGATCGGGCTGGATGAGCTGGCGAGGAGATACGTGACGTCCTGGCGGCGCACGATCAAAGGATTATCTGCGAATGATCAAGGTATGAATGATACAGGCAAGTGGAGCGGCCGGCAGAGGGAGAATGCAGATCCTGGGGTCAGTGGTGCAGGTGCTCTGAGCAGCGGACGGGATGGAAAGACGGCGAACAGGCGAAGTCATTATGTGATGGGCCTCGGGAGTATCTACCGCCATTACCTCGGCAATGATACAGACGAGACGAGGGGTGTTAAGACCGGACGAAAGAGAGGGATTATTTGCTGTAAGGACTGCTTAATTCCTATTAGCAGTTACCCAGAGCGCTGGTGGGTTGGGTTAGCTACCGTGAAGGCGAGAGATAGAAGCTGCAGCGGAAGCAGGATAATGGAAGGGGAAGGAAGTGGAAGCGGGTGGAGATGGCTGTGCAGCGGGGGGCGTGAGGACCAACATAAACTCCTTGCAGACGTGAAGGGCAAGTGGAAGGTGGATGCTGAGGGGAAATTGCAGGTTCAGTTTGTTGAGATTTCAGAGGAGGAAAACGAGGAGCCGCAGGGCAACGAGGAGGAGGAGGCCTGGAGAAATCGATGGAAACGATTACCGAGCGAGGAGAGCGAGGATGCAGATGATGGCATGGGTCATTTCGGTGGCAGGGGCAGGGGAGGACTGCGCGGCAGAGGGAGAAGAGGTCGTGGCCGACGGGGCCGAGGTGGCCGTCAACGTAAGAATGTGGCAGAGGGTAGAAGCCGAAGGGGGCATCAGTGCAGCCCTCCCCAGGAGACGGATGATGAACCCACGGCGGGAGATGATACCAGGCGGACCAGACAAACTATCGGAGATCGAATAAGAATCGCTGAGCAGGAGTACAGGGAGAATTCAAACCCAAAGATTAGGAGAATAATGGAGCATTGGGAGGAAGATGCTATACAGGCTCAATCAGAAGAAAAAATGGAAGATTGGGTAGCCACTATGCTTGATCCTGGCCATACCAGAGGAAGAATGACCCTCTATAAACAGTCTCTCCATTTATATTGGGTCATGAAGTGGCTTATGGCAAAAGCTCTTGAGCAGGTTGCCATGGAGATGGCAGAAATGGTTCAGAGTCTCCCCAATGTGAAAAAGGAATTGAAGGACATTGTTATCACCATGCTCCTACAAGAAAAAAGGCTGGAGGATCTGCAGCAACAGCTCGTGGCAAGTGGAGTGCTGGTCAAAAAGGAGAAAGGCCAGCAAGCTGAACCTGAAAAGTAGTGTTCAAAGACAGGTTCTTGCTGTTTTTGGGAGACTCCTCGTTTTTGTTTTTCTGTAGACATGAAATCTTTTGTTGTTTTTACATGTAGGAAGAAGTATGTAGATAATAGTATGATTTTAGAAACAGAAACTGAACAGGAAACCTGGTTTGAAAAGCTGGTCAATTCCCATTTTGGTTTAATGTGACAATTTTTGGATGGTCAAGAGACCCGATTTCCCTCCGGGGCGGGGTGAGACCATCCTGAAGTTGCTGTAAATATTATTTTTGTTAATAGAAAAGGCTATACTCAACTTACAAAAAAAAATATTTTATATAAATATATATATATATAATATATATTATATATATATATATAGCTTCAACAAAATAACAATATAAAATCTTATTATATTAATAATTAAAAATATATTTCCACTCAAAATTTTATATTTAAATTTATAGAACTTTGTAAGTTATAATGTAGTTAACAAAATTGAATCAATTATAAAAACATATAAAATATAAAAATATTTAACCTTAAATTTTCTTCTACAAAAATAGTAATTATCGATTCAAAATTATAACATAAATGTATCCTCTAAAAATAACTAATTAGCCATTACTTGTAATGCATTGTTGAAGTTGATCTATTGGGTAAAGTAAAA
The DNA here is from genome assembly GCA_000404065.3 of Pinus taeda. Classification (NCBI taxonomy): domain Eukaryota; kingdom Viridiplantae; phylum Streptophyta; class Pinopsida; order Pinales; family Pinaceae; genus Pinus; species Pinus taeda. The sequence continues at coordinate 18,469 of APFE031414354.1, read as the reverse complement.
CAATATACATACAAAATAAACCAAAAAAATATTTCCTCAATCCTTTCCTCTGTGCTCCGAGTGGCCAACAAACTTTGTCCATTTTGCATATCTTTCCGAGATAAACTTATTTCTTCTACCTCTATCCATGTTGATGCTGTAAACCTAATTTATAATTATTTGACCTTAATTTATAATCATAAACTATATATTATATTAAGATTAACCATAAGATAGTTGTAAAGCTCTGTGTAGGTTTTTTTTAAGACTTAATCGATGGTATGTTACCCTAACGAATAGAGATAAATCATATTTAAAAATGTTATGTATAATTTTTTTTTTAACTATAGGTATAAATTGTAAAATAATATATTAGGAAATATATCATTATGACCACTTTAGTGCTTTAAATGAAATTTATAATGTTTTAATACTAACATGTGGTTATAAATTATATATTATAATAAATATTATGTATATTAAATTAGAATAATTGGAAGACAGTTCTAAATTATAAAATATTATATTAAGAATATTATAATTTTAACTCACTAGAAATATGATGAAAAATGTTGGCATATTTACATTAAGCCTTAACATCTCCTCCATACTAGCTTGTAGAGCATCTCTACCATAATACCCATTATTTATGATGTATTGTTGAAGTTGATCCAATGGGTAAAATGAAATAATACACAAAAAAACACTAAATCCAAAAAATACATCCCATAAATATGCCCAAAATTCAAGTGTAAATGTTATTCTAAATATGCCTAAATATATGAGAAAATAAGTTTTAAAATGAGAGTAAAAACATGGTGAATAAGAAAAATGGTTGACTGCCACTAGACTTTTATCTGTGCAAATATTTCCACCCAACAAGTAATAATTTTTCCTAATTTTGTGTATCATTTCGAGCATGACTACACATCTTGGTTCTGCCTCTAAGCTGTACTAATGATTTAAACCTAATTTATATTGATGTAAACCTAATTTGTAGAGATTTAAATATAATCTATATGTATCAATTATATATTATAATAAGATTAACCATATGATAGTTGTAAATTATAAAATATTATACTAAGAAATATATTACATCATATTTAGTGCTTTAAACCTAATTTATCGTACATTATTTCTAACCGATATATATAAATCATATTATATATATATATATATATATATATATATATATATATATATAATATGTATATATTATTATTAAAATAATATATTAAAAACCATATTGTTATGGTTGCATCTATGCTTTAACCCTAATCCATCGTTATAAATTATATATTGTAATAAACAATTATATATGTTAAATTAGATTAATGGTAAAATTCTTCTAAAGTATAAAATATTATATTAACAATATTAAATTAAGAAAATTATAATTTCCAGCCCAATATGGAGATATGTTTAGACATAATATAAATATGTCAACAATTTTTAAATCTTAACTCTATTACACACTGCAATACATATATAGCAAATGTTTTGGAAATTCCCAACCATCCAAACTTTGTATCGATTAAGTTACATCTGCTTAACCACATACTACCATCATACACACCTAGTACATACATATAAATAAGTGAAGTAAGATTAATTAGTGAAAATTAGAATGATGCACAACTAGCTAACCCACTCAATACACATTCAAAACTCTTTTGGACCTATATCTGATATATATTTAAACTTGAGAAATAAATATTATCGATAAAGAGGATGAACATTGCATTGTGGGGTTCGACATACAATTCAATAGTTGTTAGAGCATGTGTTCATATTGTTGGTCAATATTCTACATTGTTTTTGGAATACGCATTGCCTACTCCACCTAAAGCAACAACATGCCACGAATGAACTGTGAATTTTTGTTTCTCTGGAAGGCGATGAATTTTGTCCTCTGAGAAAAACCATTTGCTTTCATCTTGTAAATTGTGTCCTCTAAGAAAAATCATTTCTTTTTATCTTTGCATTGAGAACTTCATCGGTCTTCAAGCTTCCATATATGTTCGATACATTTATTTTTCTTTGAGCTTAATTCATTCAAGCCACTGGCCACTACTCCTAGACTTGCTAAAGTGTATTGGGTTATCCATATTGTTTTGGAAATAGCATGTGCCCTTTTGGTGTTCTAAAATTGAATTTTGGAAGCTCAATAATATTTCTAATAATACAAAATTAATATGAATAGAAAATTAATATGAGAAGCCCTAAACGTAGTGACATGAGGCACTCTGAACAACGAAATGGTCAGCACCTAAATGTTCACTACCCTCATTCGATAATTCCCTCTTCACTGCATTTAACCCACATGCATTTTCATTTTCCTTATAGTTACCATAGTCATGATGATGGGCATGACATCTCACAGGAGGAGGAATGTCATTTTTAAAAGCAAGTTCCCCAGGGTTGTCTCGCGGTATATGTGGGAAGTGAAGGAGAATAACCTCAAGGTTTCATAATAATAATAGTGTATATGAACAATTTATCTTCCACAAGTTTCTGGAATCCAAGTTGGAGTGCAAAATTCCAGCCATTGATATCATGGATATCCCCTTTGAAATTTTACTCAAAATATCGCCAGAGTGGTGGTGATACGTGGAAGTGTAATATGCCATTACCTCTTCAAATTCTCCAAAAATATTGATGATATTGGGTTCCTCACACGATGAAACTTTTTAGAACTAAGTAAAATAATTCACTACCATTTATGTCATCCCACAATATGTTTGGAATATTCAATATGTCCTAGGTGATTGGAAAGAGAAATTTCAAGAATATCATCTAACACAATTAAAAATTAAGTGGTCAATAATAAGAACATTCATTATCATTTAAATTAAATTAAATTTTATGTACTATTTGATAGTGAGTGATACTACAAATGAGAGAAGGACGACATGAGTTCAATTAAATTTGATAACTCCTCGCTTATAATAAAAGTAAATGATTATTTATTGTCATGTTAAGAGATGTTTTATAGTTAGTACAGGGAGATGTTGTGATGAAATGTTAGATCAATAGTCTTTTAGATTAAGCAAAATAAATTATATCTAATTTCATTTACATTAGATATATTATAGGTTAGATGTTGTAGTAAAGTGTTGAGTAAAACCAATCTAGATCCATCTTAACCTTAGATTTATCAACCGTCAAGAGGAACCAAATATGTTGAGTTGCAATTTTTTCCACAAGTTTTGCACTCAAAAATGATGTTCGCACCTCGAGAGATTTGATCCCTCTCAATGTTTGATAAATCCAAGCTTAAGATAGATTTAGGCTAGTTTTAGCCCACCTAAAAAGATGATTGAAAATGTTCACATAGTTACATCATGCCTCAACATATCCCCCATATCCCATATTGGACTATAGAGCGTCTCTCAGTGCAATTAAGACATATGAAGTGAACATTTAATTTTGATTTTTTTTCTCTTCTATATAATTTTTAACCTACATTTAAAAAATGTTGAGATACTTACATTACATTACATTATGCCTACACATCTCTCTCACACTGTGTTGTAGAGTGCCTTGTCAAAATTATGTGGATAAATGTGTTTATTTTGGAAATAGAGTTTCACAATTTTAATTTATATGCATGTAATATTAATAAGTTGTCATATTGACCTATAATATTGTAACAAAGTATATAAATAAAATTTTTATGGTAAAATGAAAATGAATATAACCATGTATTAATTTATAATTGTATTAATTATTTTTATAATAATAATAATAATGATTTCACATGAACTTATAATTATTTAATTTTTAAAAATTATATTGATACTTATTAAAAAATAATGTCCACGTATTTAATTTATATAGCTACTCTACTATACCCTCTACTATGTAATATACCCATCACCAACACACTTGTACTTAGATTTCAAATTAGTACACTTTTTTTCCGCAAGCTAAATGTAGAATTTTGTAAATATATTTAAATTGTATAAGTCTATTTTCCATTTCATGAGAAAAAAAATTCATTAATTCACACAACACAATGAGCCTTTAATATATATAGCATGTCATTTGAACATTGACATTGTTCTATTATTATTATTATTATTATTCAATTTTAAGGTCATGACCAAGCCATATACCAAATTGGTGTATGAGACCATTTGATTCTAGGGCAAGGGACCCACCTTGGCACCACGATTTGACTACTAAGTCTATGAAAATATACATACTTTACCTCCGCTACTTTTGAACATGTGACCTCTTAAGTCATGAGGCTATGATCTACTTTAAAGAGGTGGATATGAGGTGTATACTTCAATACACATAGGAAAATAATTAAATAATTCATTGGTGTCTACAACAGAAAGACTCAATTTAGAGTGAGCCATATATGGAGGCACTCGACAATATGTTATTATGTCTGGTTCAAAAAAAATGTCAGAATTGTAAAGTTTTGATGGCCATCAGAAACGAAATTTTCTATTGTGGCAACAATTTGGTGTGGACGAGATTTTTTTTTAGAATTTGGTTAATAAAAATAAAATGTGGTAGTATTTGAATTGTGCTTTGGCTGATCGAAATGAATTCAAGACCATCAAAAATTATTAAACTCTCAAAATTTGAAACTCTTGTATTTTATTTTTTTTATTAAAATCATACCCCATATACTCTGTTACACACAAACCACTCCCTAGAGGTGGGAAACTCGTTCCAGTGCTTCCCGCATGCCCGGAAGCTTTGGCAATGTATGGGAACATTCCCTCTTCTGTGGGAGCTGCGACAGAACTTTGGGAAAGTTTCGAGAACTTTGAATACTATTTATTTTGGAGTTCTCGCATTTCCTGTGGTTGGGGAACACAAATCATGTAGACAAATATGTTGAGCTGCCCACAAAACATGCAGCTTTGTTGGAACCTTCGCAGGAAGAAAGGCCAAAGACATCCTTAACACCGATATCCTTAATTGAGAAACTGGAGCAATCTCTTGATGGGTTAAGGAAGCGTGTGACACCTCAATGTAAGGGCAATATCTGGGATGTCATGCTCATGAGTATTTTTTTTTTTTTATGTATATGTATCGCAGAAGATTGCTTGCATATTATATGTGGCATTCAATGCTTAACCATTAGAGTCGCATTACTTTTTCTCATAAGAATAACTAGAGAAACATAGGGAAAATTGTTCCTTTGTATTTTTAAGGCAAATTGTTAGAAATATTGGTCATGTGTTAGAGAACTCATAATGAACTTGACATTTTAATATTTTATATATATAAAAGGGAGAGACTCAGGAAGAGAGATACCCAAAGAATATATTTATAAGAGAGATTATATATTTAAATTGATTTTAATATTTGAATATTTTTATTATATATTAATTTGACTATATAATATTTTTTATTTTTTATTATTTTTATTACATTCCCGATTAGTTGTTCCCTGTAAATTTAAGAGAAACTTCTAGCCATTCCTGATACCAGTACCCAAACTCCCAACATTCCCACATTCATACAACATAACCTATATATATATAATCTCTATATATAATCTCATTTGGAAAAACATGATTAACTTTCTATCTATACCCTTTTCAATGGTGGCCTTGATGGTCTTCAAAAGCACGAGAGTTTAGAATGTGTGGCTGTAGGATCACTGGCCGTCATTCAATGCTTAACGTAACATACATAAATTGACGTTGATGGTCTTCAAAAGCACACGAGTTTAGAATGTGTGGCTGTGGGATCACTGGCTGTCATTCAATGCTTAACGTAACATACATAAATTTATAGATCAAGAAATAGCAACACATGATATAAAATATGGTTGCAGGGTTATGGCGGTAGATTTTCTACATAGTATTCAAATGCAAAAACACTACCTCAAATAGTGGAAACAAATGGTCCTCTAGATTAATATGATTGCCCATTCAAATCTTAAAAGTGATAATGTTGAATGGGTATTTAGTTTCCAATCCCGTGATTCCATGAACACAATATTGTCGCATTATTACTCGTGTTCATAGTTTTTGCTTTTTACCACAATTAGAATGATAAAGTATGTGATTCAGGAATTGTGAGTAACTTAAATACATTATATATCTATTTTATTCTGAATATTTCAATAAATGTAATATTTAATTTGTATCAGAATTTTTTTTATTTAAATTATTGGAAAGACTGAGATATGCACTTTCAACAAAGATTCTCATGTAATTGTACCCCAGAACAATATTTATATGCATGGTATTGAAAATTAATGGTTTTCTCTTATGATGTGTTAGTTAAAATAGAATTCTCGAAAAATAATAATTAATATACTAAACTCATATTAATGGTACATATGTACATTTTTAGATTACCATGTAAGAAACTGAAATGTAAGAAATTGGGATAGCTTCCACGCTAATTCATGAAGTATGGGTATATCCTACAAGATCCCATTCTTTTGAGAATTATATATGACTTTTCCTAAGATATACAAGTGTACATGTTTGCATAACACATCACTTAATATCTAAAATGCTAAAATATTTTCAAACACATTGTGAGGTTTTACATAATAGTTTATTTCATAATCAAAATATATATAAAAACAATTCTTAATGTAATATCATATATATTTCAAATTAAAAAAATAGTCTAGTTATACAATTATGTCATGAATCATTATCCATAAGTGAGTGTCTTAATTTTTTTTAATGTGTAAGTTTGTTCTCTTTATAGATGAGTAATGGAACTAATTGATCTATAAAAAAAGAATTGTGGATATTTCAATTGATATTTGATCACAAAATATCTCATAAATCTATATTTAAAAATCTAAAACCTACATTATTAGGATTTTATTTCTCTTTCAATTTTTGGATGTGTAGTTTATTGTTAATTGTTGGACACCTAATCCTCAATGGGTTAGTATGGAAGCTGAATGGACAAAAGGAGTCCAAGAGACCTTGGGATGTGGAACGCAACGGTCACATAATGTACTATAAATGTATATCTCTTGTTAATAAAAATTGTATTGTCATGTTTTATCTTTCATATTGTTCTTGCTGCCCATGTGTGTTTAACATGGTATCACAGCAGTCGATTGCTTGTCCTACTCCAGTTTGAGCCACTCATTTTGTGCTCTCTATATATATTTCAGTTTTACCTTTATCCTAATCAAAATTGAATAGAATTGCCACCTTATAAAATGTTTTACTGTGTGCAGACCTGCCAGTTCTACCCATTACCTGTAACGCTCCATTAGTTCATTGTCTGCCAAAAATCTGTTGCCTCTCGTACTTGACCTCTGGCACTATATACGCTGCAACTGACTCTAGGTATTTTAAGACTCTTTGTTTTACATTACCTGCGTTCTATCTGCCATACCTGCACTCTCTATCCATAAACGTTTCATAAATTCGTTGCCAGTTGTCTGGCCTTTTCTTTCAAGCCTACCACAGTTACGCTACTCGCCTTGAATGCTGCTGAACAAACCCTATAAATGCTGCTACCTCTCAGCACTATAATCGTCACATCCAGCCAATGAATTCCACGTAGCCTTCACCATTGTTTCATGTCCATCAAATGCACACAATCCACCACGCTTCAGCCTGCAAACGATTGCGCAAAACCAAAGGATTTTTGCGCGTGCTTGGCTTGAATCCTAACAATTTCCTCTCGGAACTTCTTCGTGGCTCTGTCCTCCTCAGCCTTGTCATTCTTGGTTCTGTTGCCTACTTTCGTGTGTCGAAGGTCTTCTCCCGATCGTTGACCTCATCCATCATTTTCCTGCGCCTCATCATCAACAAGCTGGAGATCTTTAGGCGAGGAAAAAATATAAAGGAGGATAGTGCATTTATTTTATCCTCTGGCTGAAGTCTCCGAAAAGGAGAATAGTGCATTCATTTTGCCCTGTTGCTGAAGTCTCTAAACCAAGTTTCCTTCGGCTACAAATTGGTCTAGGATTCCATCAAAGTTTTGTTTCCGTCAAGATACCCGGATCATTCGCGTCAAGGTACTCGAATCACTTGACTTCATTGGAGCCTGGTTATTTAATTATGGAACATACATTCATTTTTTGCAATCTGCAGACACAAGGAAACCAAAATTAGTTCAAGAGTTGCAGTGGAAGGAGAATTTGGTGCGTCGGAGCTTCACACAGTTAAGAGTATTCAAAGTTTCAACAATTGGGGTTTAGTAGACAATGTCAGTGTGATCTGCCACATTTTTAAGACTGTCAAAAAAATGAAATGTTGTGGAGGACATGAATAGAACCTCTGTGAGAACAAAAGTTTAACTAGGGCTTTCAAATACAAAGCTGCAGATCAATCGAAGATCCCATCAAATTTTATGAAAATGCTCTCGGTTTTGTTCGCGTCAAGAGATGTGGATCATTCAACTTCAATGTAGCCTGATTGCTTAATTACAGAATAGACACCATCTTTTGCAATCTACGGACTGAAGAAAACTAAAATCAATCGAAGAGATCATCACATCTCCTTTCAGATATATATTTCTTCCGTTAGAAAGGCCGAGTCACACAGAGCATCAGTGTGTGGGAGTTGCTACAATAGTGAAGAGGTTGGGTTTCTAGATAGTGTTTACACCAACGAAAAAGGGCTGAACATAGCAAACACAAAACTGTTTATTTTTGGCTCCATCTGACCGTCAAAGGCTGAGATCTTTGTGGAGAAATTTCACCAGGTTTCCCTCGTCAAATGTTAAAGCTCTGCTATATTTTGTAATTTCTGAGTTATATTAATGAAGGAACAAGTATGTTATGGCTAAAAACAGTTCTTCATCTAATTTTCCAGTTCTAAAGTTTGAATTACATATCACAGGGTTTATGATTAGACAATAAGGGATGTATTATTTGTCACATTACCTGATGATTGAGTTGTGTTTTCAGATTTAATTGTGCTCTAAAATCTCAAGGTGTCAAGGGCGAGTATGTGTTCCAAATATATTGCCTATGCCAAATCTATTAAGGAGACAAATTGGAGGCTGAAATACTCATTATATCGATAGGTGATCTGCATCTAAATTGTAATCCTTGTGTTGCATTTGCGAAGGGGACAAATCCAAGGGCCATTGCTAGTTGAGGATTTGAAACCAATGATGCCATTACTTTTCAAACAAATGTTAAATTTGAAGAATTATTGAGTTTTGACCTTACAAAAAGGGGCTTGACAAATCACTGCATTAAAGATACATTGTTGATTGTTTCATAATTTTCTCGATTCTAACACTGGGTGAAGATACTTGATTCTTTTGAAGCTTTAGTTGAGCTATGAGAAATCAGTTTGCAGGGTTCGATCTAGCTTCCTTGCAATTGATTATATTTAGTATCTTGATGACAGAAACCAGGCTCTACTAAGACTGCCAACAAATTTCATTTGCAAAGAAAGTCAAAGATTGACTCTCTCTTTCACAGTGTGAGTAGTTTGAATAATTTGAGAAGTACATTAAAGCAGCGAGTCATTTGCTACATTGAAATTGGTACCGTGTTGTCTGCTACAGTGACTTGGTGATATTGGTATCCTGCTACTCATCTAATAGTTGCAATTATTTATCATTTTATAGACCAATTTGTAGGTGAAGATAACATCACTTCTCTTATTATATTGGTCTGAAATGGATAGACTAGATGATGTATTAAAACTATTGAATAATTCAATACTTTCCACTGTTGATGAGATGGTTAAGATCAACAAAACCTTTGTTTCCAATATTAAAATTTGTCTCCAAAATGAACATGAGAATATTGAGTTTTTGCAACTTGAGACAAAGCTACAACAGGAAGAATTACAGCAGTGGAGTCATCATTTTGAACCTGTTTCTGTTCAAAAGATTGAAACAGACTCCTGTAAACACCGAGACAATAATGTTACAATTGTCTCAGACTTAATACCCAATAAAGCAGCAAAGTTACATGCAGATGTAGAAGTTCAGTCTGCACTTCCCAAGCCCAACATCGGACCTCGAGAACAGCTTGTCCTTTCATATTCCAGACTACTCAAAGCCCATTCAGTTTTAGAGTGTTGGATTCATTCATGACAGTTCACCTGCTCCTCATGACAGTTCAGCTTCAGCTATTCTAGACTCTGTCTCTCTTCTACAACAACAACAACAACAACGACAGATTGTGAAATGCTAACACTGTGATCAAGTTGACCATTTGAAAGATCACTATTTTTATCTTCATCCATATAAGCACTATCATAAAACCAGTCATTCTTCACACAGATGCTTCAGAAACAAAACATCCTGCAAGAACAAAGATTCATCTTGGATGGATCGCTTCTTGGCAATGGGCATGAACAGCCAAGAAGATATTCCAAACACATGTCAGAACTTGCTCCAGAGTATTGAGCAATCTTGCAGTTGAGTTTTCTCCATCATCTCACCTTGTATCTGACAGGGGGGGAAATGATGGTCATCTACAAGCTTCAAAGTCACATCAAGCGAGCCTGAGCCACGACCTGCCACACCAGTTTTAGAGTTGTAGCCAGCAACAAAGATGCCCATGAACATGCCTTCAGTTGGCAATCTGGGGCACTTCCTCGAATAGAAGACTTCAGCTTCTTTCCAGTTTCAGAAGAATTCTAGGAACAAAATTGAGAACACTTCCTCTAGGAGAAGACTCCAGCTTCTTGCCAGTTTTGGAAGAGTTCTAGGAATTGCATTATGCATTCTAGACTTGTTGGTTATCCTTAAACCATCACAGGTTGAGACTTCCCTTTTCAGGTTGAAGTTCTCCCTTTTATGTGGGGTGATACCTCTCTTTCATGGTTGAAGGTTTCCCTCTTCAAAACAATATGAGCACTTCCTCTAGCAGAAGACTTCAGCTTCTTGCCAGTTTTAGAAGAGTTCGCGGAATTACACTAAGCGTTCCAGTGTTGGTGGTCATCCTTAAACCACCGCCCTTTATACCAACATTTTAGAGAGCACATTCAGCCTAGTGTTGCCATGCATTTTTGCACATTTTGTATTGCAGCTCCCTTCTTGTACTCATACATAACCGTTCGGATTAAGGGGGAAATGTTGGACACCTAATCCTCAATGGGTTAGGGTGGAGGCCGAATGGACAAAAGGAGTCCAAGAGACCTTGGGATGTGGAACCCAACGGTCACATAATGTACTATAAATGTATATCTCTTATTAATAAAAATTGTATTGTCATGTTTTATCTTTCATATTGTTCTTGCTGCCCATGTGTGTTTAACATTAATTTTGTATGCATTCAAATTAAAATTTTGTAGAAATAGAGAATATTGAATTAAAAAATCACAAACCATGATTGGACATAAGATACAACCTGAGAAACTCTTTTGGGAGGAAACGCAATTGGAATGTGAGATCATTATGCTCTCTTTCTCTGAATAGAAATTGGTTATGTGTATATAAGTTATGGTATGCGGCCCATGGGAGACTACAATGCACAAACCCTCTCTACATGTGCTATCTCCTATCCCTCTCAACTATTTTGGTCATCTAGGGAACAAATGGACTTGAAAATAATGAAATCCCTTTTCCTCCTAGTGGTGATAACCTACTAGTGGTTAGGTTTGACTACCTCAACTCTTAATGAGAGCTAAATAGAGACTCTTCTAAAGTCTTCTTCACTATAAGCATGTGGCTATTTGTAATATCCCCGCCATAAGCTACTGTAAAAATACTCATAAAATGAGTGTTGTTGAATAATTAAATATTATTAATTCTTATTTTGATATTTCAAGAAGAATATTATTCTAATTCTTGATTATAAGAATATTACAAGAATTAATTCTTAATTCTTATATTGAGAATAAATTATATCCTTCTATCTAAATAAATTATATTTCCAAGTTTATGTATTTTTGAGTTTTCGAACTAATGAGTCATAGTTTTAGAAAAGCTATGAATAAGTGGTATTTTGTTCATAAGGAAAAAGAAAATCTACCATGGAAAAACCATGAGAGATTTATGGATGATTTATTGAGTAATTGTAGAATTTAAAAAAATATCATTTATGGAGTGATTTGTGGATAATTTATGGAGCGATTTTAGAATTTAGCAAAAATCTTATTTATCTAGTGATGTCAGGATTTAGGAAAAAAATGATTTATGGGTGATCTATGGAATGCTTTTAGATTTAGAAAATCTATTGCATTTTCTTAATTCTACTTATTGTAAGCTCATGAGAAAATATGAGAACTGATGATAGAATACATGTAGAATGGATCCAAGAGAGAGGAAGGAGATATTTCAAGCACGTATTAAAAGAAAAGTAACTATGCTCCTTGAAACTTATTATGTTTTCATATGGTGCATGAAGAAATAAGAATCAAATTTATTTGCCTCAAAAATTTCATATGATAGAGTCGAGATTATTTTCTTGGGAAAATATCCATGTAATTTCATCCATTAAGGAATAAGTGTTTTGTTCATTAAATTATTAAAAGATTTTTATGTGTATTGAATTCTTAAAATATTTTCATGGCTATATAATTGTGTGAGTTGCATGAGTTATTGGAAAATAGGGTCCAAATATGACTTTCTATCTCCTAAACTGTGATAGATTTGTAAAAATTTCAAAAAAATTTTGCAAATCAACCACTTTTCACCAAAATCATCTTTCATATTTGAAAATTGAGTTTTTAGCTTTTTGAAAGTCATGTCAAAAATGCATGACTAAAATAGGAAATTATTTAATATTTAAATATAGAAAAATGGACTGCAAAGACTCATCCAAATATTCCAAACCATGACACTTGTGTAATACCTAAGAGCGGTGTTTTGTAACTAACCCGTTTTCGACAAAAACATCTTTTGTTTGTCAAAATTTCATTTCCATATGTTCGGAAATGGCGCCCAAAGTTGATGGCTAAAACCGGAAAAATACAGTAAATCAAAGTGTCATCATTTGATTTGTTAGTGCAATAACAGTAGTTCTTATGTGCTTATAGAGATAAATATTGTGTTAATATTATAGAAAATAAATAAATTAATTGCATTCACAAAGAAATAACTATTAAGTTTAATATATCTTGAAATGAAATAATTTATTCGCATGTACAAAAATAGAACAATTATATTGATATTTCTTGAAAAGAAGTGAGTTATTAACATGGAAAAAAATAGAACAATAGTGTTACTAATTATTGAAAAAGAATTAAGCTATTTCATTTTAAGGTTACCAAGGATGTTCTTATGATGCATGTGCATTAGATTTTTAAAGAGAAATATTAGACTCTTTTAGAGAATATGTGCTTATGTGCATAGGGATAATATCTAGTATATTTGATAGGAAAATATTTTCTATTGCATATATAATAGCTAGTGTGTTACCTAACTTTTGGAAAAAGAATAAATAGTGTGTTAGATGCCTTGGAAAATAAATATATATATATATTTGTATGGAATGAATTATTTATTGTGTTAGAACTCTTTAAAAAGAATATAAGTGAAAAACATGTCCTTGTATGCATTATTGAATTAGATTATTGGAGAGGAAAACTAGTAATCACATTATTGTTTATGTTACGATTCTTTTGCAAGATTCTTTAGAGAAACATATACACTTGGATGCATGGAAAAGTATAGTTTTGGTATTGGATTTCTGGTGAAAAGGAAATTACAATCACATAACATTGATTGTATTAGCCTTCTTTTAGGAGAAATAATACTCATTTTCACATGTAAAGGGATTAGCTATGGTATTAGTTTTCTTTTGAGAGAAGATTATGTATAGTTATTGGGCTGGATATTTTGTTAAGATGAAAGTGTTTCTTTGCATGCCTAAGAGAATAAATGTTATGTGTTTGATCCCTTGGAAAAGAAATGTTTTTCTCTTTCCACGCAAGATTTAGTTGTTTCCTTTGGAAAGAAATATATGTTCCACATGCAAGAAGAATAAGCTATCATATGTTTTTTATGTTGCAGGGGATAAGTAGTTTCATGCAAGAAATTATAACTCATATTAACTTTGTTTCAAACAGATCTTGCATTCTTATACGTAATATCCATTGTGAATAGCTCTCCTATGGAAAATAGGTTTTTGGAAAAGAGGATACATTCACGTGCATAAGTATAGAATCTATTGTGTATCCCTTTGGAAAAAAAAGATATAATATTAGGGGAAAATAAAATTGCTTGTTGGGATAGTTATCTTGAAATCTTGTTATGCATTTGCATGCACAAGAACAATATATAGTATGTTTGCTTTCCTTTGGAAATAATATGAAAGTGCATGAAAGATTATGTGACTTTTTTGTTGGAAAGATGATGCTTGATAGTGATTTTGTTGTTACTAATGTATGTGCAATGATGTTAAAGATGGCATTTCCCGACATTATGTTTATGTTTTATGCACGCACATGAATATATGTTGAAGTGTCCCCAATAAAGGTTGCTTATTGGTTAATTAATATTTTATATTTTATCTGATCATGATATCAAGTGTGTTGATGACTAGAACGACATGAAAAGATGGTGATGTGTGAAAATGATAATTCACGTTTAACAATGTGGCGGTTAAATATTTATTGGTCCATGAAGAATTAGGAATGCAAATTGTTGGATTATCCAGTGATGGGAAAAACTAGGCTGCAAAGACTTAATGTTCATGGCTTCATGTGTAAACTATATCATGGTGAGTGTAATAGCTTATAGCTAGTTATGCTTCAATTCATATGATAATTCTTTGTAAAATTTTAAACAATGATTAAGGGATGGACTCACTTACAAACCATTGAGTGAGAGGTGAACACCCCCATGAGCATTTAATAATAAAATTAAATGTTTGTTAGTTTTCATACTATGGGGTTTCTAGGGTGTATCAAGGTTTAATTGTGATTGCTTGTTGTCCCTTCCTTACAGGATGTGAGGATTATATTATCAAGAATGTGATTAACTAACTAAGTTAAAACAATGAAGGAGTTGATGCATTTTTTTTCTTAACACGATCTAATATTGATTATATTGAAAGAAAGAATGAGGAGCTGTTACACTGAAATTTGTCACCATGACTATCTGCAGTTAATATGGCTCCATCAATAGTCATATTATCCTCCTTGTCAAGCCTCATACCTCTACTCTTCATGTCAAACTTCAAAAAGAGAGAAAGTCAGTTAAAAACATGTTTATCTCTGGGTACGCAGGTTCTCTCTACCTTGCCTGCGTGTACGCACTCCAAACACACTGTACTTGCGTCCTTGTACGCTCAGTAAGCCAAAGGTTGGGTGCGTACCCCTGTAAAGGTCAAAAGGCGCGAGTTTCATCTTTAAAAAGTTACTTGTGGTCACTTCTAGAGCCTTCTAGAAGAGTGTTTGACGTGTATTGAGCGCCTCCAGATGGTTCATGCATCCCTATGATAGAGGAACTTATCCCATCAAGAGAGGAGCTACCCCATCCAAAAGAGGGAGTATCCCATTGATGTTGGAACTGAATAACTTCCTCTAGAATACTATAAAAACAGGCCTTGGGCCTAAGGAGGGGAGGTTGAAAGCTGAACATTCTAAAGGGTAAATGCTGCTGGAATTAGGACCTCCATTGTTGACTTGTGAGGAGAGATCACTATCCTTTCTTGTTGCCATATTGGGAGTGGGTGAGCTTGTCAAAGTAGAGGAAATCTGTTGTTGGACCCTGGGAGGAGCTTGCACAACACCAAGGCTCAGGTTGTAATGGTTCCTTTTTTGTTTCCTTAATACAAATAAGTCCATTCTTCTCAATGATTTGTTGTTAATGAATTATTTCATGTACTCCTTGGTCTATGTGATGAATATTCTTTGTTTTATGAAATATTCAGGTGTTATGTAATCGTTTGCTTTGTTAGTGTATGCAGGTCTTAAAGTGAAGGAGGAGCTCATCTGGATCAGCAAGGCTGGACTGCTACAACAAGCGCTGGACCTAAGGTAAGACGGAAAACACTTGAGTTCTCATAGAATAATGTGTGTTTAGAGAAGGATTGCTCTTGTTTGGTTTGTTTGTCACTAGAG